>JAUUDY010312537.1:0-11836 GCA_032361765.1 Panulirus inflatus
TATGGCTGTGCTATTGGTTTCGATGGGAGCTGCTTAACTCCTTGCATAATTTTTCCTAGAAAGAGTTAACTATGCCTAATCATAGTTTCCTGTGGGGTGGAGTAGCACCAGGAATGGATGAAGGCAAGCAAGTATGAATATGTACATGTGTATATATATATATATATATATATATATATGTATATGTCTGTGTATGTGTATGTAAATGTATGTATATGTGTATATGCTGATATTTACATGTATGTATGTGTACGTGCATGGGTGTTTATGTATGTGTGTATGTGAGTGGATGGGCCGTTCTTCATCTGTTTCCTGGCGCTACCTTGCTGACACGCGAAACAGTGATCAAATATGTATATATGGGCAACTTGATTAAGTGTGGACTGGCTGCTGCGAATGGGATTCGAACCCATGTGGACTCAACCAGGGGAGCCTGTGAATGTATGTGTGTGTGTGTTGATCATCCATGCTTTTACACTACCTACTACCATTTACTTTCCCATTCCCTGTGATCTTGCCTTCTCTCTTCAACCTGCCTTGTACTTCCTACAATATATGGCTAATATAAATGTACACAACATTGTAGAATTTCACCTCGTGAACCCCTGTTTTTGCTGACAATGTGGTCTCAGTTTTATATGTTATAGTTAGTTCTTGACTATTTTATGTATGTAAAAGTCCTACCAATGGATCTAGCTCATCAGTAATGTTTTGGATATTTTTGTAGGGATTTAAAAAGGCAACAGCCAAAATTGTTCAGGAAGGTTCCTCATGTGCCACTTTTCTGCAAGGTATGTGCAGATGGATATTTTCATTCAGTACTTTGTAATAACAACACAGAAGGAATGGGCTGCATGAAATAATAATCTTTGTCCTTTCAGTTGGTGCCAACCTTTTGCTGCTGGTGTGCAACCCATCTATGGCCAGGACAGAAGTTGCTTGTGCAACATGTGGGGCCCATGTTGGTCATGTTTTTGATGATGGGCCCAAACCCACAGGGAAGCGCTTCTGTGTTAATTCTTCATCACTATCCTTCAAAGCTCAGGGACCTGTGGATGACACCTGTGTCCGTAATTTAGAACAAAAGGTTTGCATTTAAGCCTCATCTTGCTTAGTATGTTTTTATCTTAGTAGGGGTAAAGAGATAAATCCAGATAAATCCAGATAAAATGAAGAGATGGAGTAAATTCTTTGAAGGACTGTTGAATGAGTCTGGTGGTAATATGATGGCAGATGTAGGGTGTTTGGATTGGGAAGGTATGCAAATTAAGGGAGTCACGGCAGGTGGTTTGGTAAAAGGAGGTGTATAGGATGAAATGTCGCAAGTTGATGGTATTACAGATGAACTTCTTAAGAAAGAGGTTGACTTTGCAATTCATTGGTCAGTTACAATTTTCACTGTATGTATGAATTATGGTGAGATGCCTGAGCACTGGTAGAATGCATGTATAGTTCCATTGTATAAGGAAAGGTGGACAAAGGTGAGTGTTTGAGTGACAGAGGGATAATTTTACTGAGTTTACAAGGTGAGTTGTACATGAGAGTGGTAATTGAGAGGGTGACATCATGCACAGAGCATCAGATTAGGGAGAAACATTTATGGATTTTGAGAAAGGCTTTCGTTTCCTTTCCCATTCATTAGTTAAAATGACATTGCACTCTTAACATTTGCACACAGAAAATTTGGTAATGAAATTATGGTAATTTGTAGCCATGATTCCAATGTAACACTCAAGAATACCAAGAAGTTAGGTTTTCCAATAATGACAGAGTATTTCTTTAACTTCATATTTTCCTCAAATTTCTCAAAGATGCAGTCAGAAGCCATCTACCTTACACATTTTTTCACATGTCTGACAAAGAAATGAAAGAAAGATTTTACCATTAAAACATTTATGATTTATGTCATAGTTAACTTGACACCAGATTTCATTGTCCATATTTCATGATGTATATTTTATACTAAGTATTATATAAGCTACTTACAGTATATCATTTTCCCTAACAGGAGAAAGTCAGGTCATTATCAACACCCAGACCAGCAGAACCTCTGGTGCACCTTGCCTCGCCATCTAACTCTTGTGCTCTTGGAGCTCGCATGTGCTTCCGAGTATCCAACATGGATGTATGTGAGGCCACCACACCACAATCCTGAGACACGTCAATTGGTCCCAGTGGGGGACGTGAGACTGTAGGTTCTCTTGGCACCTGTGCAACTTTGACAGATGGTGTAGTTAAGGATATTCATGCCACCACTGAAGAGCCATCAAAACTTGTAAAGGTATCACACATATCTGTTCCAGCACCTAAGCATGTAATTCAGGGGGCTAGTGAAGAAGCCTGTAGAAACATGAAGATTAGGAATGAGTGGCTTGCTGCGACACATGTAAATCAGGATGCAGGTACAGTTACCTCAAAGAGTATAAAGAGTTCTACAGAAAGAGAAAAGTTTTTTATGGACAAGAAATTATCAAAAGAATCTGAAAGTATCAAAACAGCAGCTTCACGGGATGGTTCTAATGTAATTAACGTAACAGAACAGAATGAAAATATAAGTGTATCTGAAGATCAAAATAATGAGATTATCAGTAGCAAAAACTCCTTAGAGCCTACAACTAATAACTTGAATTCTAGGATTAACTTGAAATCTCCTTCAGAAAAAACAGGTTCATTTATGAATGGCGCAGTGAAAACCCTTGATAATGAAAGTCTGAAGTGTGAATTAGAAAATAATTCTAAGGGCTCTAATCTCTCCACAACCAGACATTCACCCCATGCACTAGGTACTGTAAAATTAAGTAGAGATAAATGCAACAATGAAGAAATTATTTCAACCCATGGTCAAGACTTTGAAATAAAAAATGGTAATTATGATGAATCAGTACAATATTTTGACTCAAATCAGTCAAAGAACACAGAGGAAAAGACACTGATTAACGAAAAGAATTTAGAAATTCCTAGGGATTCTAAAGTTGATGTCAATAATTCTGAAGGACCTGTACCTAATGGTGCTGTTATTACAAATGGGTGGCCTGATATCAAAGATTACACTGTAGAACAAAAAGAAAACATACAAAATGTGGAGGGTAAAATGAAATTAGAATTAAATGCTTCAATTTCATGTGAAGAGAATCTAAGTTTAGAAATTCATGAGAAAAAAGATAGTGCCAAAGATAACAAAGCACCTTCTGAAACTCTAGTCAAGCAGAAAAAAGATAGTAAAGTTTCCAAGTTTGTGCGGATGTTCAACAGAAAAGAAACACCAGCTGCTGAGGGTAGGGAAAGATCCTCAATAAAAAGACACCCAAGTAGAGTGTGGGGAATGTGTTTACAGGTTCAGAGTCCTAATGCTGAGGAGGAAAATGATGTTGACAGTGGTTCTAAGTGGACTGAGAGAGACAGCATAAAAAGCGAACCTCTCATAGATAACGATTTTAGTGAAATTAAGTCTAGTTCAGATTTAGAGACTGAGAGAGGTAAAACATCTTCCAGTTATAGTAATATAGAGGAAGCTGGCCATCATTCTCTTGACTTTATTACATGTGATAGTTTAAATGAGAAGAAGAAAAACCTCAAGTTAGACAACGACAAGAAGAATAGGAATTTGATAAGAAATATAGGAGGAAGAAGATCATTTGATAGACCACAGAGAATGGCCAAGATTCTTACTAAGAGATCCAACACGTTAGATGATGTAGATAGCAGCAGTATATTTTCTAGATCAAGTAAAACCTTGCCTGCCTCACCTACCTCGGAGATCAGTGGATCAGAGCAGGATTCTAATGTTTCTCACCCCTTTTACAGAAAATTCTACAGTCACTGCATGATCCTTCCTATGCGGAAAAGAAAAAAGGAAATGGACAAGAAATTTGTTGAATATAAATCCCCAAATATTGTAATAGATACTAGCCCACAGAGTACTGCTGTAATTTTGCAGAATGAAGAGGGTTGTAGTAATGATATAAATGGTGATTCCCAGGAAGTTCATGCAACTGCAGTTCCAACAAAAAGTGAAGAGGAACCTAATGACTCCCCTAGGAAACTTCCTGTGATTGATGATCTTCTTGCAGAAATAATGGAAAATGTTACATTGATGGAGCTTGAGATGAAGGAAGATGAAAAACAGCTTAGCTTTCCCAGTCCTGTAGAAGACAGTTTATGCCCAGAACCAGGTGATGACCATAGTGTGACCCACAATACAGAAACTCAATCAGGTATAAGGATTCAGAAGGAAAGTTTAAGAGACATAGGAGATTCCAGCAGAAATGAAGGAGCAACAGCAGACCAGAGTGATTCTTGGGTTGGGAAGGATAGCTCAGATTTTACAGACGTCATCGCCCACACCAGTGGAATCAAAATCTCAAGGTCAAGCTCTCGAGTTGGGTCTCTTATCTCAAAATTTGAACAGGGTGATTCTTGACTGGTGACATATTATATACATTTTTTTTTCATAGTTTATTTTTAGATAAAGAAACAGCCATTTAAGGATTTTAAACTGAGTAGAAACCCATTTTGAAAATTTTTTTTTGCAAACCATTAGTTATATTTTCTTCACAAAAGTGATTACCAGAACCATTTTTATAATGTTTCACCAAAGACAATGTGTCTAAACTTATCAGTTTACAATGAGCTTGTGATTATGAGAAATATGAAAAACTTGTCCATGTTATTGTTTGGTTTTGTGTAGAACTCAAGAACTTGTGTACTGCTTCAATGCAGTCTGTTAAGACTTGCATTGGTGTCTTGAGGAATTTATGTAATTATTTATTATGTGAAATTGCTAAATGGAATTCTGTAAATGAATACCGCTGAAAAGGTCTGAATTACCAAAATATTGAAGGTATATCGCAAAAGCAAATTGCTTGCTGTTTCTTATTTTCTTTGACATCTGAAAATTCAAAGAAAAAAGTTATTCTACATAATATCAGTTATTTTGACCTTGCTTTATGCTGTGATTATATAGAGTAATTATATTTTCTGCACTACAGTGTAAGCAATGCTTTTAGACTTCTTACTAGTCAGGTTTGCTCCAGAAAAATATAGTGACAACTGATACTTTCAGATGATAAACAGAATTTTTTGAATGACTTGCTAATCATGATGAAACCAGAACTCTTATTGGTATGATTGGACATATTTCATTCATGATTTTCTGAGTGACATATAGTGTGATCAAAATACAGTATTGTAACTCATATTTACAACCTCCATTCTTCTTTATGATGTACATCTGTTCCAAAAATGCATGTATTAAATATAACTCCCATTTTGAAAATGAAGTATATGTGTAAAAAATTTGTTCCACATAATTTTGTACATAAATAACTTTTGAGAAATTATTCTGTATGTTACATAAATAATTTTGTACAGCAACTAATTAATTTTATAGGCAGATGACTAATTTTGTATGAAAACTAAATAAGTTACCCGTACCTACAATATTACTGACATCAAAAGTTCTGACCATCAGGAAACCTAAGTTTACGTAGCCCAGCCTGACTTGACTTAATGTAACCAAACTCAGGTTTAACTTCAGCAAGCTATGGTTAGTTTACATTTGGTCACGTTTCCTATTGGTCAGAGTTGTCTGTGCTTCCTTTTCCTCCCTTTCTCATGTACAATTGTATTTTTTGATACACAATTAATTAGGTTACATACAAAATTGGTTAGAGGAAATGCACAATGATGTAATTATACACAAAAGTATGTTTCTTAAAAGAGATTATTTATGTCACATATAAAATGAAATTACATCCTTTATGAAGAAAGACATACTTTCAGCACAGAATTCACTCCATATTGTTCTTACATGGACAATTCACTTACCATACAGCTCAAGCAGGAGGAGCTGCTTAACCTGTATGGCACCTCGACAATTTTTGACAAATATTAAGCAGTGCTTTAGGTCTCTGGTAATAATCCTTAAGTAGGTATTGACTGACCAAAGTTTGTGGCAAAGATCCTGGATACAGCATCTAGCTTCAAAAGTGGAATGTGGCTTACATAGAGTACCCAGAGATAGATCTGGAGAAGATATGATTTCCTTCTGTTATAGTTTATATTTTCATTGCTTGTAAAGTGTGAATTCCTGGTGGGATTTTATGATAAATATGTCAGTGAGATTTTCACAGGTATACTTATGATGTTATGTACCATAAGTTGTTGAGAATATCACAAGCACTTTACCTATACCGCGATACCATATGATATAACCTGGCCTTTGAAGAATGAGAGAAATCTAGAATTGAAAAATGAGATGCAGTTTGTCATACTCAACATTCATGCACACCTTTTAAACTTAACCTAAGTATCAGTAACAAAAGACACCAACTTATAACCTAGCTGGAGTTTCATCATTTGTTGTTCCTTTGCATGTGAACCTTGAAAATTTGATGTTGATCAAAAGATTGTGTTTTGAATTTTTTTTTTATAAAAGTTTATGTGCTTTATGATAAAGCTGTCTTTACTGTTTGAATTCAGATGTGTGCATTATGCAAATTTTTCTTTTACTTTCACATTACTTTAAAAGAAATCAATTGCAGTCTTTTCTGATGCACCTTTTTATGTTGGAAATGAACATTTTTCTTGACTTACTTTGGCCCTTAGATTCTTATTTCAGACATTTCCTTTGTGAAATGAAAATTTTGCCCCAGAAATGAAAATATATACTTTATTTCTTTAATGAGCAGCCTGTCAATTTTCAGCTTCAGAAAGGGCAATTCGGGTAATTGTTGCTTTTACTAATAGACTGCTGCCTTTGATGCATAGAGTTGAAAGATAGCTCATTTTCAAAATATAGATATACATTGTCATTTCTGATGATAGATTTTAATTTCACAAATTTGAAAATTTAAAAAGACCATTGACTAAATGAATTATGTTGAAAAAAAGTTGAGACTGAAAAAAGGTATTGATAATGATTGAAATAAGAGTTCCAAAGTTCCAAATGTGATTTTATTCTTTAAGGTTCACATTATTTTTTGAGTTTAATAACTACACCAGGCATTTGGTTATCTCCATGAGGACTGCAGAAAACAAGAACGTGATACATATACACCCAAAAATTTAAGAGAATATCATAAACATGCCTTTGAAAGTTTCATGTAAAAATATTTATTAATGCAGTCACAGCAAGAACTTTTTCTTCATTTTTCATTGTATATTTCATCATCTACCATTCTTTTAATGTTTTAACATTTCATTCATATTATAATTTCATATAATTTTATGGTAATGAGAAAGAATATTTATTCAGAATCACATGTAAAGCACATGTGACATGTTTTAGATATATTAAAGCATTAGAAGATACTCTTTATAATGTACAGATTTGTTGTTTATAAGTTGAATCTTGTGTTCATTGATATTCCTCATTTATTTTATGAAGAACTTTTATTACTTGATTTCAGATATACTAGGAATAAAGCCCTCAGTGGTCAAATACAGTTCCCTTGATCATGAAGAACTAAAAACTGTTCATCAGCTGTTGTTGTCTTATTCACTGCAGTTTTATAAGTCCTAAAAGGGTATTGTCTGACGGTCTTTCCACACTGACTATAAAATCACCAACAACTTGAGCCCCATGTGTGTAGACTTTCTCCACATACTATACAAACAGGTGATTACCAGGACATATTTCGTTTAACAAACACTTTATATTGACCGTTATATTTCCCAGGGGTCAACAGATCCTGTGATAACCAAATACGGAGCTTGATTAAAGATATGTTTTGAACAACACAAATATCACACCATCTTCTAGAATACACTGCAGCCCTATTTTACCCACTCATTAGGCATTTGATGTTACAACTAATGTAGAAAAAAGAATATTTTTATATATGAATTATCATAACTATGCTCAATTTTTGCTTTCCTTCATCAACATTCTTTTGTTATGAACCTGATCGATATTTACCGGCATGATCATTTGTGACATATGCATTAATGCAAATGTTTTATATAGAGCTGAGTTAGAAATACCCCAACTAGTGTGAGGTAACAAACTTTCCCAAAGTTTATACTAACTTGTCGCTGGTATTATAATGGTTATAAGATTTTTCTTTATATTTTGGTTCACTAAAAGGTGTTGCCTGCATTAGTTAATAATGACAACCAAGTGGTTCTTTTTAAACCGAGTTGCCATTTCCAGAAATTTGCTTACTAGATAATTTTCAAACACCAGAAATACAATAAAGATATGGTTAATCCTAATGGGAAAATTATATTCAAAATGCAGTTAAATCTTTTATATATTTGACTAAGTGTGTGTAGCAATAATTTTCTTATACCTGCTTGCCAGCAATAATATGCATGTCAATAAAATCCATCCTTGTGTCTCAAGAGCACTGGAGGACCATATTTGGCCCAAGCACCCTAGAGAAGGACTGTTACTACCAAAGCCACCAAGTGAAAAACAGAATTGAACTGAAGAGGAAGTAGATTACTAATACCAGGTGGACTGCATATGTAGGTAACCAATGTGGTAAAATCTAATGGCATACTGTTAATGACTGCAATGCAACTTATCACATCACACTGATAACAGTCAAAATCGTTGTGGCAGTAGTGAAGAGAGGACCTGAGCGTCATTTTCAGTAGGGGGAGTGTAGATTTATTTCAGTTTTTGTTCATCTGCAAAAACCCCATGTTGGCAGTTCTTGAAGGGTTGCAACTTGCTGATCATAAGTGTAGGTGAAAAAATATAACACTTTGACTATTTATAAAATTATTTTTTCATCACCAGCTTACTTTTACTTACAATTTTCCAATGTCAACTGTAGCCATCATATATAAAGATCTGAAGCTGTCCTACCATGACAGTAATGTAAGTAGTTAGATAAGTAGATAATTTGATACATATAGATCCTTTTAGTCAGTCTTTCTTCACATATCCTCGCCAAATGTATCGACCATTTTAGCACTCCCTCGTTATCTCTCTTATTCAGACTGCATTTACTACCACACCTCTCGTACATCATTATTCCTTATGTGACCAACCTGCCTCACACCACATATTATCTTCAAGCATTTCATTTTCAGTATGTTCTTTCTTTTGTGCTCAAGGCCTTAGACTCATCCATTGAACATTACTGGGACAACTATGCCTTCAAACACCCATCTTTGATATTACATACATGAATCTCTCTTTCCACACCCTTTTATGCACCTTTCTGTAGCCTTCTTTTCTACCCTATGGCTCATTTCATCCCAGTGGTTGTATCTGCTGCTTTGTCCCTTCCCAGGTGCATGAGCACTCCACTTCCTCTAGGTCCACCTATTTCAAAGGAAACCTTAAATCATCTAGTCTCTCCCTCTGCAGCAACTCATTACCTAACTTTTGTTTGCATTTATTCTTAACTCTATCTTATTACATGCACTCCCAGACACTGTTACCAGCTTTTGGAGTTTCCTTTTTGAGTCTGCTGCCAGAGTCATGTCATCTGAAAACAGCAATTGATTCACCTCCCTTGTCCCCCACCTTCAATCTACTGTAGACCTATCCCCTGTTCCAAGATCATTACATTCCCTTCCCCCACCACTCCTCATGTAAACAGATTAAACAAGTAAATTGACATCACACATCCTTGATGCAGACCCACAGAGTTGAGTGATTTGCTATTTCTCCCGCCAAAGTACTGATTGGTGTGCATATTCAAAAAGATTTGTACTGCGCTTTCCATATGCTCTTTCCATATGTGGAAAAGATTATGGCTTACTTACTAAACTGTCATACAGATGTTTTGAGTGGTTAAAAGGTCTGCTGATGAAATAACGGCTCTAGCTATCATTGTGGAAGAAATAATGATACTGCCTAAGGAACTTGTCAGAGGTTTGGTATGATAATGAAAGCCAAGAAACTATCATGCTGCTTTTTCATTCATTTAAAGTAGCGGTGATACTGTAGTTATTGTAGTATTATACATTTGCAAACAGGACACATGATTTTAGAATTAACTATATTGTTATGATTTTTTTTCAAAAATGGGAAAAGTCTTTAGGGTCTTTGCACTGTCTTTTACCATTATAGAAAATTTCCTCCTGACTAATTACCTTTCTTCAACAACACATTTAATAGTCACAAAACAGTAATTCATATTCACTTTGACTGAGAACCTTTCATCTAATCTTGTTATATGGTAGTAATGTACACTGCTGTGAGCCAGATATATGACAACTTCTGTTAAAGTGTTTTTATCTGAAAATTGATCATGCCGTGACTGATGACGTATGTGGCTTATGACCTTTAATTTGTTTTAGACACAATCAAGTTTTATCTCATGTTTGTCAACATTTTAGTGCTTTATTGCTTACGTTGGCAAAGCCAAGGGAATGGTTCTGATTTGTATAAATAGGCAAAATGTGAGTGAAAGTGCCTGAAAAAATCCACCATTTATTTCCTTTGTAGGTTTAATAGTGTCTGATAAGACACTGCTGCCACACATGTTCCTAAGGAATGCAGGACAGCTGTATGTGACTGATCATAAAATGTGAATTGTGAGCAGTGTGTGCTGCTGCCAGTCTTCCAGTTAGGGTCTACCACTCTGCTATTGGAATTCTGTTACCATAATCTAGCAATGTTAGCTGGATCGTCAGTGCATCACAAGCTTACTGTGAACATGCAGAAAACTCGTCTCTCTTTCCAGGATAAAGGAGAGGTTATATCAATCCATACAATGATGGGCTGCCTTAATTCATACTTTCAATGTAAGTGTACCTAGATGGAGATCAGTGTTTATGTACTTAAAAATTTAATGTTTGGTCCTTACATACAGTTGCTCTCATTATCTTACAATGAGTTAATGACCAATCCTGAGACTTTTCACTACTGACTTTATTTGCAAATTAAGCTCTCAGTGTCGAATCAGTTTGTAGAAATGACTTTTGTGTCATAGGTACAAGATTAATTGAATTTAACATTCTCTGGATACCAAAAAGAATAATGCTTAACCTGACTGAAACAGGAAAATTGTTTGTATACAAATGCATGTGCATTGACATATATATGAAAGTTGATTTTTGTAAAGTTGCAGTAGTTTATTTTTTGGCATGCAAAGGGTTCTGTACAGTCATGCAAGTGTTGTGTGAGCACAAAATGAGTGACAGAATACGAGGAAAGTACTTTATATTTTGTGTACTGAGTTAGTGTAAGTTTAAACTATATAATAAATTTAATTAACCCTTAGTGTTATAATTAAACATTGAATTCTGCTTTTCTGAAGGAAATTTTGTGAAGAGATTATGACTGCTGAATGTTGGGGTATAAAAAACAAGCATTCAGGAACAAGTAATATTAGGAGTCACAGCCATAAAATGTATGGAAGTTTGGGAGCATGTACATGTACATAATGATGACAATACTAAACCTGTAAAGGAAAAACTATGTAAAGAAGAGGCAACAAGGCTTCAGAGAAGATGGGTGATACGTAAACCTTCTACATGTCAATGGTAAACTCTATTTTAGAAAAAGTAGATGGATTAATGGATTTGGGTAGATGCCAGTCAAGAAGTTGGTGCAGCAATAAGGCTACAAGTGCTTTGTAGTACAGATCAGATGGTCACCACTCTCAATTTGAATTTAGGAATGTTGATGATTAATGGATTCTTTTGAAAATGATGATTGGTGCATCAAAAGGCAACATACAGTAATTCACAGGTAGATGAAGATAGATTTTCTGGTAAGTATAAGTGGAAGACTTCCTGGGGACTATAAGTAAATAGAAGGTAACATATGTCAATGGAGCCTTTCCTAACTGGTCTGGGGTAATCAGATGATGTTTAAGTCATGGTAAATGTAAGGACTTATGAATGCTGTATCTGCATATGATGGAACTTA
>JAUUDY010312648.1:0-11835 GCA_032361765.1 Panulirus inflatus
ACCCATCTCAGTCTCTCATTTTCCCTGTTTTTCAGCTCCTATACTCTTCTCTTGACCTTCCAGTGCTTTCTCTTGTACTCCTCCCAACCCTATGCACTCCTTCCCTATAGGTACTAGTATGTTCATACACCTTTTTCACAAGAGATATGACATATTCATTTTTTCACTCGTTACTTACTCTTACTTCCACATACCACACATTCCATCGGCATATTGAAGTTCTGCTTCTGTAAATTCTTTCACTTCTTTTCCATTCCCTTATTTTCCATTTCTATCATCCTTTACCCTTATTCAATCAGTCTTCCTTGGCGTCTCAGCATACAAGTATCTTTTTCCAGCCCACTGACTTTCACACACACGCTTCTTTCCCTCTCTTGCTATTTCTAAATTCGCCACAAACTTTCACATTTGCCTTTAGGAAAAATTAAGAGATGAACCACTTGCTGCCCCTCAGCACATTCACATCCAACAACTTTCCCTTTTGCTTGCCTATTGACCCCCATTTCCCTGAAAAAAGATATCTGTTGGAGCTCTCCATATGACTAGTAAGTATATCAAGGATATGCAAGATAAAGAAATTCTCTCTTCACAATATTGCTATATATTCACATCTCTGTATGTGTAGTAATGTCTCCGCTCATCTATATGATCAGGGGTCACATACACATTACAGCTCAGGGTACCTCTGAAGATTATATGGATCAGTTTGTGAAATATTATGTACAGTAATTAATGCATGCCCAAGCTTGCCAGGATGGCATATGTGTACTATTTTGTATCTATCCCTATTAGGCTTTTGAAAATAAGCTGACCATAGAAGAATGTCCTATCTCCAGTGTGCTAAATTATTCACATACATTTTCAATTGAGTAGGAAGTTATGTTTTCTGCGGTACAAGACCATAACTTAATCTTATTTAGCTTTTGTATAGAATCTGTAACTAGGAGCAATTTGTTAACTTGTACATGTTGCATGTGTGTATCTCCATTTCTAATTTCATGATCTTTTCCATCACAGATTCTGTGGGTTTCATGTGAGGGGTTGAATCCTGCTGATCGGGAGAACCTTGGGCCCCTCAAATACTCTCCCTGGACAGGCTTCCCCTTGCAGTATTTCCCTTACAAGGATTATCCTGCATACATGTCTCCCATTGTTGCTGTACAGCTGTTAAAGCCTAAACGTAAGAACATCCTGTGCATTTAGGAATGTCAGAAGTCATTAAATATATTTCCTGAATTTATTCTGAAAATGCAGTGTTGATTTAAGATTTTGACTATTTTCAAATGTTCTAGGTGGTGTGGCTATTGGGATGGAGTGTCGAATCTGGGCCAAGAACATTGACCCCAAAACAAGTGCTATAACCATTAATCTTATGCTGGAATAATAAGTACTTTATCACAGTAAACAGCATTGTAAGTAGTACCAGTTGTAAGTAACATCAGTTGATGATGTTGGAATAATGAAAAATTGGAACTAACAAAAGTTTTTAGCCTTCACTCTGTCATTCAAGTATTGTAATGAAAAAGAAACGTGTTTCTGTAAAGATTTTGAATGTTTTCTAATCATAAAATGGCAGTTTCTAATAACTATATTTAAGTAAGAAGTCTATAATGAAAATTCAATATACAGTAAGATTTTCTTTAACCAATGTTTACTTCATTGTAAAACTGTTAAGGGTATAAGACTGATAAGTTCTTATATATAATTAGTCCATTGAAAGGCACTGGGAAACCAGACACTCAAGTTAGCCTGTTCAAGATTACACCACATTATTTTTTTTCCAGATTGCTGGTAGAAGACCTGAACTACCTTGCTCAGCAGCCCATCAGTCAGAGAGTAGTTTGGCAAATTTGATGATGTGAATACATGTTGTAATGCCATAACTGTACCCTTGTGCAGCTGCTTGGATTCCTGAAGTGGACCTTTGAAGAATCTATAAAGTGACTGGGTATGATAAACATTGCCATTCAGAAACATATTTTGGCAAAAATGGCATTTAATAATTTTCTTTAGTACAAAATATGTGTAGACTGATTCATATGGTGGTTTTGTACTTGATCTGAAAATCATTTACCTCGAATATTAAAAAAATGTATTTATCATAGTGCATAGATAGATATACGAGTCACCTGGTTCCAGTGTTTAAATTTTTGATTCTCTTGGAAGCTGATAGGTGGTCTTAGTCTAAGTTGCGTGATAAAATTACCAGAGTTTTTCACAAAAAGTGGAGCACCTTATTTACAAGTTTTCAAGTGACTTTTACTTACATTTATGTTTCCCTTCTCATGTGAAGAAAATATGTGTACATGATCTATAATAATTATCCCAGCATCATATGAGATCCCTCAGACTAAATATGTAAACACATTTGTCGTGCTTTTCCTCCTGCCCATTAACAGAAGAGATTGCTCTCAATCTTTGAAAGCCACTTCAAGTTACAGTTGCTTATTTTGGCACATCTTAATTTATTAGAAAACAGTATTCATATAAGAAGGAATTAAAAGGAGGAAGTGAGCAAAATGGATTATTCCTGTATCAAATCACCAATAGTGTTTACAAAAAAAGTTTTAACAGTTTCAGTAGCATGAACCATCTGTCCTCATTGAGTCATATTTTCAGAGACCATCTACCTGTATGCAAGATTTATCTCGGCATATTTTTTTTCAATAAACATGGGAGTAGACATTACATCGAGCTCAAAAATATCTGCTTTTCTCAAAGATTGTAAATATATTGTATGCAACCCCAAAATATTATGCTAGAGGAGGAATATAATCGATTCCTTTTAAGGTTAGAAGGTCCTCGATGATACTTAATCCTTTCCATCCTTGCTAAAGATGACAACTTGCTTACAGTGTAAGCTCTCACAGGTAGACTGTGGAAATACCTGTTGTATGTTACAAGGTATAATCAAATCCAAGCAATGTAAATTTTTCAATGAAATGTGGTCTAAAAGACTTGTCATTGGTATTGCATTGGAATATTATATACATACAGAGAAATTTGTGAGAAAGTCCATCAGGGAAGTGCCATGTATGTTGTCATTAAGCGGAAATGTTCACAATGCTATTGCAAAACTAGATCCATTAAGGTGTCTTGTATATAAATAGGTAAAACCTAATTTCTTGGGACGTGACATTTACAAGAAAAAGCATGTGGTAGATCAATGAGTTCCACCACATATCATCCACAGGGTTCTGTGTATCTGGGCACAGTCTTGCAGTGGACATGGGGCACTGGAACAGATGGGGGAGGAACATTTGTGTGTGAGGCAACGTATAAACTGAGAAGTATGGTTAAGGCATGTCCATTGACAATGAATGTCAGACAGTATTAACAGACTAGATTTATTTGTCGATGTTCTTCCTCATGACATGATTTATAGGTAAATTCATGACTTTGGAGCTTTAATTGTTCTAAGTGTTTTGCTCTTTTGTTGTTCCCTTTGTTTTTAATTGCTTTAATATTTTTTTAATATTTTGTGGAGGACAGTTATCTTTATATGATTTTTATTGTAGTATGTATATACACATGTATATACATTCATCCTTGGGGATAGGGGAGAAAGAATAATTTCCACTCATTCCCTGGGTGTCGTAGAAGGCGACAAAAGGGGACGGGATTGGGGGGGCTAGAAACCCTCCCCTCCTTGTATTTCAGCTTTCTAAAACGGGAAACAGATATATTCATTTATTTATTTATTTATTATACTTTGTCGCTGTCTCCCGCATCAGCGAGGTAGCGCAAGGAATATGTATGAGCTTTCAAAAAGGTAGTTTTGTTTAGTTTATTTTACTGACCTCGGCTACATTTTGAATATTACATACATTCAATAAAGTATTTACAGTACATACCACGATAAAAAACATATAAAGATAAGTGTCCTCCACAAAATATATATGTAGAAGGCGAGAATATTATCTTAGAAAGCAAAAATGGGTATGTTTGAAGGAATAGTGGTTCCAACAATGCTATATGGTTGCGAGGCATGGGCTATAGATAGAGTTATGCGGAGGAGGGTGGATGTGTTGGAAATGAGATGTTTGAGGACAATATGTGGTGTGAGGTGGTTTGATCGAGTAAGTAATGAAAGGGTAAGAGAGATGTGTGTTAATAAAAAGAGTGTGGTTGAGAGAGCAGAGGAGGGTATTTAGAAATGGTTTGGTCACATAGACCAAGTGTATACCCTCTGAAGTGTATGCCCTTTTAGTCAGTTTCTCCTCACACAGCCTCTCCATATGACCATACCATTTCAGCATGCCCTTTTCAGCTCTCAATCAAACCCCTCTTACTAACACACCAGTCTCTTAACCAGCCATTTCTTACTCAATCAACCTTCCTCACATCACATATTGTCCTTAAGACTTCATTTCCAACACATTCAACCTCTTCAATATTCTTTTATGCAAGGTCCATGCCACACATCCACATACCACTACATGGACTACTATACCATTAAACATACTCATTTTTGTTCTAAACAAAAAGTAACTTCTCTTTCCACATATTCCTCAAATCCCCATGATATGTGCCGCCACACCCACCCAAAGGTTCAATCAGCTCTCTGTAGTTCTATCTTCTGCCATGTGCACTCCCAGGTATCTTAAATACCCCAGTTCCTTAACAGTCTTTATATTGAAACTCGCTTTCAAACCAACTTTGTCATTCTTCCCTACTAAACCTCATTACCTTCCTTTAATCAAAATTAACTCTCAACTTCCAATCACCAACTCCCAAACTTACACACCATGTTCTGCAGTACTTCACTCAAAGTCTGCAGCTAGAACTGACTCATCTCTCAATCCTCCCAATGCTCAACTGACTGATGGCCTGCATATCTCTCCAAAACCATCACATTTACCTCCCTCACTACCCCATTCATAAAAATGTTAAACAGTCACGGTGATATGTCACTGCAGATGTTCAAAAACGTATGCTATAAAAGATAAGAAGGGTTAGGATACCAATTCATTCACCCACAGTAAGGAATCCTCTATCCTGCATTGGCAGCTGCTGCACAATTAGTCTCCTTCAACTAGGCAGTTACAACACTGAAGTCACTTTATGGACTTTCTACCAGATGCTCCATAAAAATGGCATCAAGTTTATCACCAAATGAAGAATCAGGCTCCATCAAAGTCATATCACTGCTAGCTGGCTCTCTTAAAGACTGCCCTGCAGTTTCCAAGAGATGTTCAAGAGTTTCATACAATATACATTAACAGAAGTAAAAGATCAATAAGATGAGCAATACATTCACTCATGTTTTTGAAGGAACTCTATAAGAGAGAAAGTTCATTAAACACTTAATGTGCTTCATTGCCAGCACAAAGGTGCTGCACTTTTGCCTGGACACAGCTCTCTTTGGCCTATACAGATAGCAAATACAGACAGTCACTTGACACCATGTCAGTTTGCACTGTCAGACCTCTATCTATATATACTCCTACTGATGGTTAACAACTGGTATAAGGTTTTTAGTACTGAAGAGGGGTCACTATCATGCAAAGGATGGAACAACTTGAACCAAGAGCCTTTGATCCAAACACATGTATCCTCAGCAAACTGTTAGGCTTAATAAAAAAAGTAATTATTTTGAAAGAGCAATACATTACTCCTATCATCTGTGATACGTATCAGAGGATTATGTCTCTACATTATGCTTGTCTTCAATATGCTGTCAGTAAAACAATTTCCCTTCTTTGAATGAACAAGAATATATAGTGTAACAATTCTAAATACCTCTTTCATCGACTATAGTCACATCATCTTCATCCACCACAATTGGCTCTTCATCTACACTTGCTTCAGATGAAAATTTAGCAGTAAGATCGTGTCCATTAGCTGGACACTCCACTGTTTCTGATGTGGGAGACTCATTCTGGATTTCCTTTGGCTCCCTTACCCGAAGCAAAGAGTCAACTGTTGTATTTGACTGAGAATGTAGTGATGACATAGATGATGATGCAGAGTTTAACTGGGAAGACTGAGATGAACTTATAGATGGTGATAACAAGTCTGTTTGTAGAGACTGTGTTCCATTTACAGGTGAGGAAGTGGTTTTCAGTTGGAAAGGTTGTACTGTACCTGCAGGTTCAGATGTGTTTGTGGGGTTTTGCTGGGGAGGCAGAATTGAGCTTGACAGCATAGAAGTTTGTTCGGTTTTTAACTGGGGAGGTTGTACTGTATTTGATAGTGGTAAGGTATCAGAATGGGATGTAGCTGTAGTTGTAACAGAAACAGCATGTGACTGGGATAGTAGTGTTGTGCAGGATAATGATGGAGTTGAACCTGGCTGGTAAGGAACAGCTGTTGACATGTACAATGTTTTCTCTGACTGTGTAGGTTGTACAGTATCTTCTGCTAAATGAGCAAGTCTATCTGTGTTTTCTATCTGAGGCCAACTGTCAAGTAATGTTTCATTAGGTCTAATTGGTTCATCTTTCACATGAGAAAGCAGAGTTGAGGTAGGAGTATCTTCATCCCCATTAGAAGATAATTTTCTTGTTGACATAGTTCCTCCAGTTAATCTTGAAGGCACATTTGGGGTACTGGAGACTTGAGATGCACTAAATGATGAAGATCCACTTGGAGACCATACATCAGCAAGTGATGGTTTTGCAAAATTCATTTCTTGCTGATATGATGTGGCTATTGATCTATTCATTTCTTCCAAATATTTACTATCTGAAAAAGTTAAGATTCTCCATTAACAGTGACAATGGTATAATATTATTGTACTTTAGAAAACTGATTAAATATCACCAAGATGCCCTATAATCACAACTACTATACACTTGTCTCCCAATATCCATAACATTTATTTTCTCTCTACAGCAAGATGGTTAATAGAGAATCACTGAAAAAAGAATAGTTTTGATATTCTGGCATTTTAGAAAAAAAGTTTTTCTCTTATATACTCATGCTTCAATCTGTCCTCTCTCAAACCTGGTTTCTCTTTACACTCACTCTCACACACCTTACTTAAGATATTATTTGATTATGTCACTCAACTTATTAACTTCAGGTGTCCATACCACCAAAGTTAATTATCATTTATTATATATATTACTTGTTACCTAGAGAGAGATCACACTTAAGCATCTCTATTCCTGTTAACTCTGCTTATCAAACAGAACAAACCTTAATCAAAACCAAATTTGCTATTTTCTGATATTAACAATGATTCTTGCATTAACTAAGCAAATATCCCAATCATAACCTATACATTCTTTCCAAACTATGTCCATTACTTTCCCATCATGTCTGTCTTTCTAACATCTGCTTAGAAAGATGTGAAAAGCAATGAATTACACAAAAAAAAGTCATGTAGAAATGGCTATGTGTGGTGGAATGAAAAATAAGAAGGCATTAAGAAACATGAGAAAATATTATATGAAATTCCTGTGGAAGAAACTGTCAAGAGAAGTAATGGATAGAATGACAAAAAAGGAGTATCAGGTGTATAATGTACAAGTAAAATTTTTTTTTCTCTCTCCCAGAGGTAGTCCCTTATGAAACTGAGATGGACAGAGGAGCATGGTATGTTTAATCCTTATAACTACTCCAATTTCTGTTTGAATGCAGTGACATTCACCATAATTCGATAACTAACCACCAGTTGTGTAAGCTCTCATTCATTCACAGAAACCCTTCAACTAATCTGGAAGGTCTTGACATCACCAATTTGTCCAGGCAGGCATCCAGAAATATCTGTATACCTCAAAATCTGCAAATCGTTGGCAGCCTAAGAATTTTCACAGTTGATAAAGCGAAAGATGTTATGAAAAGAAATGACAGGCAAGAAGTGTAGGGAAAGAACAAAAAACATTGATCACAGGTAACTGCCTCATAAATAAAAAGTTATTCATACTTTAAAACCTACATTTCTCTCCATTGTAAGTTTGTCCCATACATAACTGACAACATACCTGCATGAAAGCTTTTCTGAATAGAACAGAAATTCAAAATGAAGTGGAATATACCTAGAATTCTAGAAGCTACATTGGAGTTTGACTTGAAACCCTCCCTCCTCTAGAAAGGAGACACCAGAACTGGACAAATGGGGCCCACTAGGACTAGGCTATGAAACTGTCTAATAAAGGTGTTAGATAAATGCCTGATACCTCTATAAGAATACCTTTCATGGAAAGGCTCTTAAGGAATGTTATAGAAGCTGCCTTACTGGTATCATGAGGGTACAACAGACCCATTAGGTTGTGTTAACAGGACCAGTTTTATTTTTTTTTTTTTCATCTTTTTTACCTCAAAGAACTTGCAGAAGTAATTCTGTAACAAAAAAATTTCAAGGCTGCATAAGATTTTTTCCAAACTTACCCATTTTATTCTTGACAATGAACTACAGATTTGAGTTGATCATTACCAAAATGTGATAATAAATTGAGTGAAAATTCTTGTGTGAATCTCATTTACTGTTCTTTCTATGTAACTAAAGTGCCTTTAATGGTTTTATAATATTAAGAAAATAAGACTTAGCCCTTAAAATGAGTGAGAAGTTAAAGCAACAGATCTTATGAAAAAATAAATAAATATGAGAAGCAATTCAGCCTGTACCTCAATGGATACCCATTTTAAAAGCCCATTCTTCGCAACAATAACACAGACTCATAAATCACTCTAGACCTTACCAAACAAGCTCCAAGCCCTTATACTAACATACAAATAAAAATGCCAACTTGATGTTATAAGATGATAAACAATCGACAAAATTTTCTCTTTTAGAGTTCATTTCACTCATTACCCATCAGATATGCTAAGACTGATATCTGCGATATGTAGCCTCTTAATCTCTCAGTTACCTTGCTTAATTGCAGCAATGCTGTCTGCTCACCAAGTGATTAATAAGAGTAATATGATGCCGCATATGTGTCAATGTGCTCACCATCACTGGATGGTGTTTAGCAATTAATTCCTTATCCAAAGCTTCAATGACAACTTGCAGCTATGTCAAATGGCATAGCAGATAACAACACCACAATGTCAGTGTGGTTAAATCAGCAGGCAGTTATCAAATTTCTGACTGGAGAAAACACTGCCAGTTACAATGCCACATTAGATTTCTCACTCTCACTTTTGTGTCTTAACAACAACTCTGGAAACTTCAAAGTGCTTCCTTTTTTCACAGCATCAGTCAGTATTCTGGGAACCCATTTTGCACAAACTTCTTGGTACAGGACATGCATATATACATGGGATTGAAATATTTTGTGTGAATCAGAATATTTTGGTGTGATGCAATTTTGCCATTACCGAGAGTATGGGAGGGTGTTACAAAGGATGGGTGGAATGGCTCAAGAATAATGTGGGTGAAAGGGAAGATTGGCATTGTGAAGTATGCATGGGTGAGTGTATATGTGCCAGTGAATATGAGGACTGCACTAGGTAAGGATGAAATGTAGTATTTCTAGAGAAACTTGACCACTGTAAAAATGGGTTTGAGAAGGAAAGGAAGGTGATGACGGGAATGTGAAGGTGGGATGAAATGAAATTGGCAAGATAATTGGTAAATGTGGAGTGCCTGGAGTAAATGAGAATGGATGTTATCTTGCAGATGTCTGTGCTGAGACAGGTTTGTTTCTTGTAAAGACCTCTTCTGGCACAAGATGATTAGCAACAATAATTTGTACCCATTCATGTAAAATGCCAAGATTGGTAGCAAGAGTTTGCTGAGATATACAGCAATTCTATATGATCATCTAATCAACATAGTGTTGGTGATCCTCATCAGCTGCTGTTTGTGATCATTTGCAACAAGGTTCATCATCCAGTTCCCCATTTCCATTGTCTGCATCAGCCACAACCCTCACCATACGCAGCTTCCATTAATTGGTGAATCACATACGGTGGAATATTTTCTACATTCAAAAACTTGATAACTGCAAGCTGTTTTATATGCACTAATATGTGTTGTCATCATCTTCCATGTCTACTGATGTAACTCTGAGACCTTAAGTGGCAGAATTAAGAAACATCACAGTAATAGGCAGGAAGAACTAATATATTGACCACTTCAGTTTGTCCAGGCATGAAAAACTGAAATGGAAAGACAGAATAAAAAAGGTATTACTTTCCAGTATGCCCTCATAACTGTGCACCCTAAAATCTACCCAGTTTGTCACCACCACAGCAGGTACTTACATTATATATATGAAGTTTCTAAAAGTATTCCACATCTGTAATCATGCTAATAAGACTGTGTTCATAGACACACAGTTTACTAGCAGAATGTACTATTCATTAATATTATAAACATGAGGCAATAAAGATAACAACTCCGTGTGTATATGTTAGCCAAAGCCAAACTCCAGAATAATATGAAAACCAAGCCACAACAACCAAACTGCTAAGGATAATGTTCCATATACACTATATATAGTATCAGGATAAAAGAAAAAACATCTAATTATAAGCAGCTGAAGCAACTAAGCTGAAGACTCCATGTGATTATGACAGCCAAAGCCAAACTCAATTTAAATAAGCGAGCCAAGCCACAAGTACCTGTCAATCAAGGATCATCCTGAGTGACTATATAACAATCACTTAATTCTCAGCTTCATAAATAACTTTGAACTATCAAGTTTTTGAGGAATGAATCTGATCTTGAAACCCACACTTCCCAGCAATCACACACCAGTCTAATAAATCATAAATAGGCTTTATCAAACATGCATCAAACTACTAAACCAACATACTAAGAACGCTGTCACCTTGATAATGATATAAGTTAGCAACAAAAACTTCTCATTACTCTCAATATACATATTTCAGAGTTCATCTCACTCGTTGTCCATGATACAGTTAAAATTTTCATCTGTAATATGCAGCCTCTTAATCTCTTTCTATTACCTTGCTAGTCGGACAAATGCTGTCTGCTCAACAACTACTAACTAGTGACCACATGTGCATGATCATTATCAATGGAAGCACAATTTCTAAGAAGAAGAACAATGATAAAATAATAATGAGTTTGGTAAAGTGTGTGAAAGAAAGTTGAGAGTAAATGTGAATAAGAGCAAGGTTATTAGGTTCAGTAGGGTTGAGGGAGAAGTTAATTGGGAGGTAAGTTTGAATGGAGAAAAACTGGAAGAAGAGAAGTGTTTTAGATATCTGAGAGTGGATATAGCAGAGGATGAAACCATGGAAGTGGAAGTGAGTCACAGGGTGGAGAAGGGAACAAAGGTTCTGGGAGTGTTGAAAAATGTGTGGAAGTGTGGCCCAATCCAGCCACATACACATGTATATACATAAACGCCCACACACGCACATATACATGCCTATACATTTCAATGTATACATACATATACATACACAGACATACACATATATACACATGTACATATTTATACATGCTGCCTTCATCCATTCCCACCGCCACCCCATCATCCCGCCACAAATGAAATGACATCCCCCTCCCCCTGCATGCATGCAAGGTAGCGCTAGGAAAATACAACAAAATCCACGTTTGTTCACACTCAGTCTTTAGCTGTCATGTGTAATGCACTGAAACCACAGCTCCTTTGCCACATTCAGGCCCCACAAAACTTTCCATGGTTTACCTCAAACGCTTCACATGCCCTGGTTCAATCCTCTGACAGCACGTCGACCCCGGTATACCACATTGTTCCAATTCACTCTATTCCTTGCACGCCTTTCACCCTTCTTTATGTTCAGGCCCCAATCACTCAAAATCCTTTTCACTCCATCCTTCCACCTCCAATTTGGTTTCCCACTTCTCCTTGTTCCCTCCACCTTTGACACATATATCCTCTTTGTCAATCTTTCCTCACTCATTCTCTCCATGTGACCAAACCATTT
>JAUUDY010312759.1:0-11834 GCA_032361765.1 Panulirus inflatus
GAGGAAAGATTGACAAAGAGGATATATGTGTCAGAGGTGGAGGAAACAAGAAGTGGGAGACCAAATTGGAGGTGGAAGGATGGAGTGAAAAAGATTTTGAGTGATCAGGGCCTGAACATGGAGGAGGGTGAGAGGCGTGCAAGGAATAGAGTGAATGGGAACGATTTGGTATACCAGGATCGATGTGCTGTCAGTAGACTGAACCAGGGTATGTGAAACATCTGGATTAAACCATGGAAAGGTCTGTGTGGCCTGGATGGGGATAGGGAGCTTTGGTTTCGGTGCATTACACATGACAGCTAGAGACTGAGTGTGAACAAATGTGGCCTTATTTTGTCTATTTTCTTGGCGTTACGTTGCAGATGCAGGGGTTGGCGATGCTATTTCCTCAGAAACTTAGATTTTATCTTTTTTTATCATAATGAATTACAGACAGAGGAAAGTGGTTCATAATGATGTAATATGGATCTCACAGTTATAGAATATCATTATACAAATGAAAACAGTGCCCCAATTCGACTGACACTCTGCACTGAATACCTGGAAATAGCTAGTCATGTCAAAGATTTTAATAAGTGGTCACCACCTGAGCTTGACAGGGGAACTTGGTGAGCATTTCAAAACTCAGAAAGGATAGTCAATTATTGTCCCGAGCAAAAACATTTTCTCTGGCTGTTCATTAAAAGTATGACCTAAGGGCAATGACAGCACAGTTCAACCAGTCATGTTATGTATCTAAAGGGTTAAGTTCTTTGCCTAATTTTAGGAGGTCATTACTGCCATTGCCATTTCTGTGCTAATCTATCGGCCACCTGAGTAAATTGCAAAATCTGTAACCTGCAAACTTTCGCAGACTATTATGTTCCCCAGTATAAGAATTCACAGCAGGCAAAAACTGATAACTGTGATGTAATAGAAATGCAGGAGTATTTAGATTATGAGGGCTTTGCCACTTTCAGCATAACAGATCATGGTATGATGAATTAATGCGTCAAAGTAATTTGAAGCTTAATAGAGGGTAACAAAATGACAACTGAATGTTACTGTAAAGCCAAGTTTGTGAACAGGAAAGGAATATACATTTAGGAAGGCTCATTAGCTTTAAATAGTAAGGTGTACAAAAACCAATTGAAGGCTCAGATTTACTGGATACTAGAGATGTTATATTATTTTTGCTTATTGACACATATATATTCTATCACATAGATCCTACTAATTAATTTTTGTGCGTTGGTTTCTGGATTAAGTGACAAAGGCCTTGAACCTTGCAGTTTATCACTGAATATTCTGCATTGTCTTTGAAAAACAAGTGCCATCACTTGTCACTGGAAGCAACAGACAAAAATCAGCCTCCACAACTTCCAAAATATTTTAGTTCTATTATGCTTGAGTGCTTGGTGAAATGGTCCTCACCTGCTGTTACTTCTGGCCTAGAGAATGTAGGAACTTTATAGAATTTTCTTTATTTTCACCATTTTCACAATATTTGCTGTTACTGTTTTTGTTTCCTTGCTCAAAAGATATTTATCAGAAACAACATGGACAGCATTTTGTATTTACTTGTAAAGTCCAACTTCTGAATGTTCCCTAAACATTTTACTTTCATCCAGAAGTACTGGCTAGTTTTCCTCATGCTTTAGAGACTTTCAGCACATTTGAGCTAAATGAGTTATTCCAGTGTAGATGTGTAATGATGAGCTTTGTATAACCTTTAAGAATGTATTAAAGTAGGGCTTCATTGTAACAGAGTAACATTCAATTTTTGGTGAATACCCAAATAGCATTTATTTCATTGTGTGCTTCCCTTTGATGTTTTAGAGCAAAGGTGCAAATCACTATAATTAAAGAAAATTTTGTGTTTTAGAGGAGGATACTATGTGTAACTTTGAAAGCATTTCATATTACTTTATCATAGGTAATAGTAAACACAAAAGCTAATACATTGCAGTTAACATCTTCCTGAGCAATGATAGATTGTAGTTTCATAAAAAAGAGACTTGGATGATTCTCAAGTAATATTTGATGTAAGATACAATGTGTTAAGAATTGAGATGGGTCCTTTATTTGAGGTTTGATCATATATGTTTATTATGAACAATTATGACAAAATATTAGATGATTTCATGGGGTGGGTGAGGGGGTGGATATTCTGGGAGTGCTGAAGAGTGTTTGGGAAGGGAAAATGTTATCTGGTAGGGCAAAAATGGGTATGTTTGAAGGAATAGTAGTCTCCACTGTATAATATGGATGTGAGGCATGGGCTACAGATAAGGAGAGTGGATGTGTTGGAAATGAAACGTTTGGCGACAATATATGGTGTGAGGTGGTTTTATCGAGTAAGAAATGAAAGAGTAAGAGATATGTTTGGTAATAAAAAGATTGTGATTGAGAGAGTTGAAGACAGTGTGCTAAAATGATTTGGACATATGGAGAGATTGAGCGAGGAAAGGTTGACAAAGAGGACATATGTATCTGAAATGGAAGAAACAAGGAAAACAGGAAGACCAAATTGGAGATGGAAGGATGGAACAGAAAATATTTTAAGCGATCAAGGCCTGAACATGCAAGAGGGTGAAAGGCATGCATGGGTTAGAGTGAATTGGAACGATGTTGTATGCTAGTGTTTACATATTGTCAGTGGACTGAACCAGGGCATGTGAAACATCTGGGTTAAACCATGGAAAGTTTTGTGAGGCCCAGTTGTGGATAGGGAGCTGTGGTTTCGGTGCATTACTCATGACAGCTAGAGAATGGATGTGAGCAGTTGTGGTCTTTCTTTGTCTATTCCTGGTGATACCTTGCTTGCTAGCTTGGGAAATGGTTATTAAGTATGAAAAAAAATGACCTCTATTGTATTTCCATCTAGATTTGATGAGTTACTTTCTGGCTAGATATGTTCTTATATGTTTATTAATTATGCGATGTTTGGCCATTTATATTGCCAAGTGGCTGAGGATCAACATCATATTTTGATAAAGTATTTTTTTTCTCTATATCAGTATTTGATGATTTTGACCTCCAGCCCTGATTTGTGTGCAAACAAAATTTTGGTATGGTCTCTGCATTTATGTATTATCTGTAAGTATTTGTTGAAGCATACTACACTACACAACCAACCTTGTGTGATCCTTAGTACAGTATTTCTATAAAAGGCACTCCAAACAACCATCCCTGTGTGATCCTAAGCATTTCAGTGAAAGAGCTGGAACATTTGTCAGAAGCTGTATCTGTGTATATCTCTGACACATGTTCCAATTAGAGCTCCCTCAAAGAGGTGGCCACGGCAACAGAGTCTCCATAATTGAAGAACTCCAGTGCTGCTTCTTTGCCTTTATTGCCTCACCCTTAACAGGCTACTGGCAGAAGGCTATACTTCAGTATAACCCTAGCATAAAAGTTGGTTCAAAGCTGAAAAAAAGATTATAGCATAGAATCACCAACACTGATTCTAGTGAAAATAAATGAAGTCCCTGGCTTTTTTGGTAAGTTACATACCTTTATGAATAGTATCCTCCTCTATCCACTGCTTTTTCATAACTCAGGTAAAATAATTGTAACAAAACTTGTAAGATTCCCAGTTATTGGGAGAGGTTAGAGGTTCCATATATAAGAAGTGATTAACATTTACAGGATGTCGGGTTAGGAGAGTTAAGTTGCTTAGTAACAAGAGATGAGGATTACTGGCAAGAGTTCAAGAATGTCATATAGTATTCTTGTTGGAAAGTCATAAGGATTATAAAGAAATTATTGGAGACATGGTATGTAATCTTTAGTCTAAAGCCCAAAACAAAATAAGGAACAAACCTCTAACCTATTTGCCCAATTATAGGCACATATTCTGAGAACTGGGGATATGTTGGTTTCAATATGCATACTCATTTGTGCATATGTTGAGGGAGTTTTACACTCTTGGGACCCATTTCAACCTCAACTTTCCATCTTACATTTTCTTTTTTGCATTTTAATGCTTTCTTTGTCATTTTATTTCTCAAATAAATTGTCTCGCTCATCTACCACTGCATTACTGTAGAATTGTTTGTTCACATCTTCAATTTGTTTCTTATTTAGTTTATTACATTGTCTTCCAGTTGTTAAGGTTCTTGTTTTTACAAATGATTTTTACTCTCAACTTTGTCAATGTGTGTGCATGTGTATGTGCACATGTGTATCATTACTTTTTTTTTTTTTTACTAAAATGAAAGGATATTTTACACTCATGGAGCCTCATGGAGTTAGGAAACATAATGCAGTTTTGGCCTTATGCAGGAAGTGAACAGCTTGCTGTATATTTGCTTGTTTATAAACGTGAATGCGATTTTGAAATTTGCCAGTAGACAATTGTGTGAAATTGCATACTTGAAATTACCTATTTGTACTATATAGGGAAGGAGTTTTACACTTACAAAGCCCCATCTCTTGAATATTCTCCATTTGATACAACTACTGTCATGCAACTCCCTAAATTTATTCACCTCTCTTATGCTATTAAAGTACTTTTTTCACATCTTTTAGCAAGTTTCTTGCTAAATTTCATATTATGACCTGCTGTTGCACTATCCCTAAACCTCTCAAAGAACTGTTCACTCAAGATGTAAACAATCTACTTGGCCTTCTTTCCTTTTCTCTAAAGCAGAGCTCACCTTCTAATAGAAATCTGAGTTTTATCACATTTGACCTCCTTTTCCTAAAACTAGGACGCCTCTCACTTAGGTAATTTCACCTGCATAGAAAGTCATCCATTTGTATTCTGATTAACTTTCCTGTACCTTACAGACCACATGCATAAGGGAGACTGAGTTCAGCACCTCTATGTGTGTGTGTGTGTGTGTGTGTGTGTGTGTGTGTGTGTGTGTGTTTTTGTAGAATTATTC
This sequence comes from Panulirus inflatus, assembly GCA_032361765.1. Classification (NCBI taxonomy): domain Eukaryota; kingdom Metazoa; phylum Arthropoda; class Malacostraca; order Decapoda; family Palinuridae; genus Panulirus; species Panulirus inflatus. Next base: position 4,872 of record JAUUDY010312759.1, read on the forward strand.
ATTTATAGGGCACGGGGAGGGAGTTTTATACTCGTGAGGCCTCATCCCTTGAGTGTCACCAACTATATCTTAGAACTGTTTGAATTTATGTATAATGTGCATTTGTGTGTGTGTGTGTGTGTGTGTATGTCTGTCTGTCTGTCTGTTTGTATATCTTTACTCTTGCAGTAAACTTCTAGATTGCTCATTTTCCCTGTTTTAGATTTAAAAGGGAGGGGTAACTCAAAACTGCCTTCTTGTCATGTAGCATTAGAATTGTTTTCACTACCTGGTGAATCCTCAATAATAGATGTTAAAAGAGAAATGGGACCAAAATCCGCCCATATTATTCTCCATTAAGCATTTTGACATGAACTGTATGACAGACACTTCACATATCTGTTGTGATAAATAATTGTATGTGATGTTCTGCAACTTCTAATAAAGTTTGTCACTGCACAAGAGGAGATAAAGTTTCATGGAATCTTTGCCAATAGGGGCAGGACTATTAGAGCTCTACATGTATTCTTCCTATTCGTACTTTGCAGTAGATGCCATTAAAGCTTAACAATGATTTGATTCCACAACTTAAGTATTCAGCAAATATGTTAACTAAAGAGAACATTTTAGTAAAGTTGCATTCTTTTTGTGTTTTACAAAAAACTAAACTTTTGGTAGAGATAAAAAATTGTTAGGTATGAGTAATTGCCACTCCATACAAAATTGGGCTCTGGCCTGTATAGGTAAACTATTATGGTAAAATTTCATGAGGTACTCCAAGTATGAGGTAATATTATGTGTTATTGTTGATTATACTATCGTGACCTAATTACAAAGAAACTAGAATATTATCCCAAAATAAGGTACAATTATTTTTTGTTTCTTAGCCAAAACACTAGATGAGTTTTGTCTCTAAGATAAAGTTTTGCATAATGGAAAACATTTAAAACATGATTTGGCCCATAGTCATTGATATATGCCCTATTTGAATTAAGGTGCTTGACTGAGATACAGTATGTTTGGGTATTACCAGTAATGACCATAGGTGTAGGAAACATAGCAAAAACAATAGATTTAATTATAATAATTTGTAAAAAGAATTATAATTATGAATCAGAGGACCAACTCCCTCCAGGTATTTTAGAATATGGACATCAGTATTTGGACAATGTTAGGAATAACTCAATAAGTACTGTACAATAGATTTTGGGTACTGTTAGATGGTGTCCCTGCGTGAAGGTGATGGAGGCACAATAATGGTGGGTGTAGACAGAGGGAGGGACGAACTCTGCTGTGTAACTGGATGTCTGTTGTAGTCGCTGCCCTCCATGACCTCAGTTGGTGTAGGCGCCACTCTGGGGATGCTGTGGACAGGATTGGCGTTATTTTGAGGAGTGGAAGTAGAGGAAACAGCTGTTTGATCCTCCACAGCTGTGGGAGGGGGGCCTGAGGCAACAGAAAAGGTGTTCCTCCGATGATAGATGGGAGCAGTTCCAAGCTGGAGTGGTGACGGGCATAAACTACCTCTGGGAAAGACAAAGTTAGATTACTGCAGTAGTCTGACGGGAAGACTGTTTACAGTAGAAGCTTTTGGAGTTTTCTGTGAGTGTGTCTGGGGCACAGGGTAATGTCACAATTTAGGATGGATGGGCAAAGTTTGGGGAAGGATGCAGTAGCTTAAAGGGTGGTGAGGAAATTGAAAACTGGGTAATTTGGAAAAAAGTTGAATGATATGAAGGAGAAAGGGTGGCATAGTGTAGGAATTAGGGTGTTATAAGGCTGGAACTGTTTGGAAATACTAGAATAAATATTATGCTGAGGTGCATTCGTGTTAGGAAATTCTGTGGGAAAGGGTTTAGTGTTTATGAGCTATAGAATAAGAGGTGTCTGGGTGTGGGGAGGGATCCAGTGTTGTAGAGTGATGTGAAAAAGTGTGGTTTGGATAGCAAATGGTGTAGTGTAGGGTCATCACAGAAGGTTCCATCTGAGCTAGAGTAAAGAGGACTGGTTGTATTAACCCTTTCCGTGCAGGCCACAGCTTTCATACTTCTGTTAGAGTTGCAGTAGAATGATAATTCTTAGATGAAGTGTTGGGAATAATAATATAAACCTGCTTAGAGTGTACAATAGTAATAATGTCCCTGAGAAGTGGCACATGTGATGTCTGGAGATTTACTGTGTAAATGTCTCCACTTCCCCTCCACAACTGCTTGGGACTGGGCAAATGGTAAGATGATTTCAAGTATCAACCTTGTGGCAAGTTTTGAGGGATTTTTATGATAACAGTTTTTTTTATCACCCTCGGAAAAAGAAAAGACAAGGGAAAGTACTTACGATTTTTTGAGAAAGTGGAAGACTTGTTTCTTGAAATGTGACAGATCATAGTTATTGGGAAAGACATGCGAAGGCAGAGTTCTAAAACTTCGACATGAAGGGAAAGAAGCAGGTATCAAAACTTTTAGCATAATTTTTTCCGAATATGTGTCATTGTCACACCTTGGCATTTTAGAAATTGAAAAAAATCCATACATCCCAACTGGGAATACCAGGTGCTGCATGGAAAGGGTTAAATGACAGCAGTTATAGCACAACTTTTTTACAAGTGCCCTAAAAAAGCACCAGACTTTCACACAGGTTTAACTGCATTGTTGAACATTCATATAATTTGAAAAGATAATGGATTAAGAGAAACACAATTTGAATTTCGACAGATAGTAAATGTTTTCACAATATCAACATTAGAGCTGTTGCAAGTACCCTCATTTTAGAGTCAAATTTGTGGCATTTATGTGCATCACTGATACTAGGTATCATGAGAGAGGATAAATAGTAGTAATAATAATTCTCTGCTTATGAGAGTTACCTGGGAGAGAAGGGGAAGTATGGACTGAGTCTGGGTGACGCTGGGTTGGTCACATCAGAGTTAAACTCAAGACGTTGCTCAATCTTGGTGAGTCTCTGCTTGACTTTCTGTTGGGCACTGGAGTACTCAGCCAGTAGACGTGCCAGCCGGGTATTAAGTGTGTCAATGGATGTTTCTAGCAGAGAGAAGAGATATTAGATGGTACAATAGGCTGCATAAACGTAACAGATGTGAGGTAATGCAATGGACTCAAGTGAGTGTTGTGAAGTTAGTTGCTGTAACTCACTAGGGGAGTGTGGTGTGTGTTATGTGCTATTAGAGGTCCGGGAGTCTAGTGAATATATAGGTCTATTCAGGCCAGAGGAGTACCCTCTTTATCAAGTGCTGCCACAGCCTGTGAAATTTGGTTTCGTTACTGACGGTTAGCCTCCATCTTTATTTACCGTGGTTTTAAGTTACACTCATCACAACGTGTTATAGCAATAAGTATTCAGTGTCACTGAGGACACCTGAAGGACTCACCAAAGCGGTTGACCTTGTCATTTATGGTCTCTTGTTGCTCCTGTGCAGCCTTCAAGCCCTCCTCATCCAGCAGTCCATCCTTCATCAACAGTTGCCGACCTCGCTCCATCAGAGACTTCTTAGCCTCCGGGTACTGCAATGATACCACACTTGGCATGAGGCTAGGCAGGGAGGTTTGGAAAAGGAGGGAGGGGAAAAAAGGAATTAGAAATGTTTGAGGAAAGTGGGCAAAGGTATGGGGAATGTTAAAAGGACTAGCAGGGTAGGAAAAGGGTGAGGAGTGGGCATGAGATAAAGACAGAGGAGGAAGGGAATGCAAGAGGGAAGATTAGGGAGAAATAAGGGGAAAAACAAGGGTAATAGGGAAAAAGCAATGAAGAATTAAAGGGATGACTGTATTGAAATAGGGGAGAGGACTAAGGAAGAGTAAGAGAGAGGAGCAGGGAAGAGTAGAGAGAATGAGTGTGTTAGAGTAAGGGAGAGGATTAAGAAAAAGTAAGCGGGAAGAGCAGGTAAGAGTACAGAGGATAAGTGTGATATGTTAAGAGAGAGAACTAAGGAAGATGAGCACAGTAGATGTGCAGAAAAGAATGAGTATCTACTCTCTTACCTACGAGTGCTCACTTCAAGATTTTGCCCGAGCCAGGGTTAGCACATGGCATTCACCACTATCTTGATTTATTTAGCATACTTTTGTCTTTTTCTGTTACTCATTGTCTATATTCATCGAGCTACAAAAATCCTTTATATCCTTCAACCAGTTGCCCAGTTTCTATGCTTGCTCAGGTAATACTTACTTCGGTAGGTAGAATATTGAAGTCTCTCCATGTTTCTTTTTGAGCTCTCATGTATTTTTGTTTAGTTTTTTGAGTATACTTCCAAGTTTACTTGAAAATTTAATCATTATACTTCTTCCCGTATGTAAGGCTTTTAGACTTAATATGTTTAATTTCTGTCTTCCGTCTGCTACTATGTAGATATCTTCATGTATTTTTCTATTTTTGGTTCAAAATTGAAAAGCTTCGGTCTTGAAAGAAGAGAAAGATATGATGTATTTGTGGCAGAAGATAGATGACCAAGAAGTAAATCTTTTAAGATCTAAAAAGTCGAGGATTGAGAGAGTAAGAGAAAGGAGTAGGGAAGAGAAGATAAAGGGCAAAGAAAGGAGCAGGGAAGGTAAGGAAGAAGACTAAGCCTAGTTCCAAATCTGAGCCTGGAAGACTGGGGAAGCTGCAGAGGTATGCACATAGTTTATCAGCTTATATGAGGTTTGAAAGCTTCTTTTTATCATGTATATCAATGAATGTACTTAATTTCACAGACATTTCAGAAATCACTTAGGATGAATGTTGAGAAAATTCAAGGCTTGTTTATAAAGCCTAGAAATTGGACAAAAATACAAGTCAGTTCATTGGGAGAATATTTGAAAATTTTTTGTAAAGTCTCGGATTCTTTCCACATATTTGGATGACAAATATTTCAGCATAACTTGCTCCTTGATTTAGTAGTACTTAAGAATCAGCTACTGGCGGAATTTGGAACAGAATGCTTGAATGTGGTAGCCCTTACTATCAGTAGGTAATATATACCACAGGCATTTGACATAATGTAGAAAAAAATCCTAAGAAATTTATACACTGGTAACCATAGAGCATTTATGATGTAATTACACCTCAGAGCAGATACTGTATTTACTAATTTTTCCAACAATGTCTTTTCATGCATGTACATTTTTCAGAATTTTTTTAGGTCTCTAACATGACTTTTTTGTAGGTCCTTAACATGATTTTATGGGAGTGTTGCAACTGACCTCTGTGAGAGCATCCCAGAGGTCATCTTTAGAGAGGCAGAAGAGGTCTGAGTAGCCAACGCTTCTGACATTGGCTGTCCGTCTATTTCCTGTCTTGTTACCTGCGATGTTCAGAATGGATACCTGCAATACAAGAAGAATTTTAATTGTCTGACAAAGTGCACCAATGGACTAAAATGGTGAGCCATTAGGATGTTATAGCAGATCATAGATCATTCAGTTGCCTAAAGGGTTGATGGTTTGGAAGGGCTCAGTAAGCTGCCTGGCTGAATGATAAGGCTATCTAGGTCTGGCTCTGTGAGCTGCCTGGCTGAATGATAAGGCTATCTAGGTGTAATGAAGGGGATTCAGGTAGACTTTTTCATGTTCTGTCTTTGTAGAGTTTTGGGCTCTTTTCCAATTGAAAGTTATTGAATGTGTAAAGGGATGCATCAATGAGCACATGAACCATCTTTATGGACTTATGGGTCATGTAAATGAGTCAGTGTTTTGGATAAATTCCATCATGTGTTTGGTCTTTCAGTAAGAGGTGTGAGTGGTTGGTTTACTGTGACCTGACAGGGTGAGTCGAATGGAAAAGTTCACTGTTTTCTTTAAGCATAGGAGTAGTCCTGTAAAAGGGAAGTATATTAAAGACATCTTAAGTTTATTCATATGCTGTGCAGGTGGGTAAGGGTCATATAGCCTCTGCACTTCACAGATAAGATTTCCAGGTGAGTTAAACCACTGTTGACAGATTGTATCCATTTCTTATGTAGATCCAGGGCAATAAAGAGGTAATTGAAATGTATAGTTGGGATGAGCTATTCACTGAATTCACTGGCTACTTGGGGCTGCTCGAGTTGGTTAAGAGTATTCTGCGTGATTGGATCAGTAAGCTTTCTTGGTGGACAAACTACTATACAGTTGACTTTGTAAGTTGTGTACGTGATCCAGGGTCTTTTATATGTGTTTAACCTGTATGGGTGGGTTCTTGAAGACTTCAGGAGGGTAAAGTGCTGTATATATATGGTTGTAGACTCTACTTGTTAGAAAGAAATAAGAGAAATTTTGAGGGGCTTAATGGGCTGTCTTGATGGATTACTAAGTAGTTTAAGATGATTAGGCTTTCCAGGTAACTAATTGAATGCATAGTTAAATCAATGGGCTGTTAAGGCTGGTTAATTTAGTATTTTAGCAAGATATTTTCTGCTTAGTTATATATGATTTCCAACAGTTTCCTAATACTTTTAAACTTTCTTTAGCACAGTGATTTTTTTGGTTTAAGAGGTTCTGTCTTACATATTTAAGCTTAATTGATTTCTTGAAAAGTATCATATATGTAGTCTTGCATTATTATTATTTTAGAATGTAGTGATAATTTTTTAAGCTTCCTGGGACCCTTATAAAACCATAGAGTAAAAACATTAACATTGATAGTATCCCTCAATTCCAAGATGTCTAAACTATGGTTATCCTTACTAGAACATATCCGAACTTACCAAAGTTTCTTAATATGTTTGAAAGTCTCTGGAATATGGTCATACAATACCAGAATTTGCTTCAAATAATTTTCAATGACTGAACAAGACCTGTGTTCTGTCAGAATACATAACATATTGAGATCTCTCGATTTTTTTTGTAATATAAATATATTTTTCAAGTCTTATGACAATGTTTTTCAAAGTAGCTGCATAATGTTTCAATTAATTTAGCTGATTTAGAATTTCAAGTATGACTGAAAAATGAAATGCTACATACACCTTGTCTGCATTGCTACATCTGCATTACCTGAGATGCTGCATACCTT
>JAUUDY010312869.1:0-11832 GCA_032361765.1 Panulirus inflatus
CCCCTTTGCCTTTGTACAATGGCACTATGCATGCATTCTGCCAATCCTCAGGCACTTCACCATGAGCCATACATACATTGAATAACCTTACCAACCAGTCAACAACACAGTCATCCCCTTTTCTTATAAATTCCACTGCAATACCATCCAAACACGCCGCCTTGCTGGCTTTCATCTTCCGCAAAGCTTTCCGTACCTCTTCTCTGTTTACCAAATCATAATAAAAATAATAAAAAAGAAACAAATCCTTGTCAAGCATGATATGGAACACTTTTTTTATTCACAGATAAAATATAAGGTAATAGTAGTGCAGTTAATTCAGGTATATATAGGTGCTACATTTGTGCAAAATCAACTGAACCTTTCCAGCAATCAAGATTTATCTTGATTTTCCATGAGCAAGTCTAATTATACCATATATACACATGACACAGGAGACTAATCATAATGTTAGTATAATTCTACAGTCATATTGGCTAGTATCTAGCTGAGGATATGAAAGGTCCCATTAATGTTAGACAAGTATATTACTGACTTTTAAGCAAATTTACCACAATTTCCTTCATTTACGTGAATATTATCATCTTGTTTAAAGTCCTTCATATAGTACTCCAAATCATGCTTTCCGTATTTATGAAAAGTCATTGGACTATGTAAAATATTTAAAACATAAGTAGCCATTTTTCTTAAGTGAGCTGTATCAAGGGTTCATCATCATTTCCTTTTTGGTTTACTTTTTCTGATATGGGCATTTTCTGTTTCCTATCTATTTGCTTACTTTTATGTTGGTTGCATATTTTTCATTCTGTGTATCATCATGGATATGTTTTATGATTTTATATAATACTATCCTCTCGCTTTATTCATTACGGTATATGCATGCACTTTCTGTTAACCTGTTAACAGGCTTGTAAAAGCATGTTTTTGTTTGCCTATTGCTCCTATGAGCCTTTTTTTTTTTTTACATGATGCTCTTAGTTGCATGTTTTTGTTTGCCTGTTGCTCATGATGCCTGTTTTTTGTGTTACCTGTTGCTATTACATGCATGTTTTTGTTTATGTGTTAAAAGAATAATGAAAGAGCACAATATTGTAAAAATACTTTCCATTTAATTCAGTATAGAAAAATGCAACATGAGAAAAAAAATGTACAAAATTTGGTTATGTCCACTACAACATAAAATAATTACATGTACTAAAGCTCAACCTCTCAAGATATGAAAAGAATTTAAAGTATTTTTCTGGTAAACAATTATGATAACCTTAGGTTCATAAACACAGAAAAAGTCTGATTACTTGACTTTCGGGTGCTTGGTTATTCCAGCTATCCAACAGCATTTGTCAAAGTCAGCTGAATACCATTTACTCATCAAAATTCCAGTTATCTGACTCTTGAACCCCTAACTAAAACTTTTACACTGGCTAGCACTGATCCTCAAGCACTCAAGTCACTTTTGTTTACACTTTCAGAATCCTTTAAATTGTTTCTCAGAGACTGCTCTCACTGGTACTGGAGAACCCAACTTAAATGGCACTTCACAGGATGTTTCACATCACAGTAATGACATTCAAGAAATAGGGTACACACTCAAAATGATATTATCAATTCACAGTGGCAACAGTTTTGTTAAAAAATAATATATTTGGTTTCCTTTGTATTTAACTTTTTCTTTAATAATGTAATATTTTAAGATGCTGTAAGCTTTCAGCAATAATGCATTTCATAAGGACAAGAAAAATAGTTTTCGATATGTATTTCACAAGCAATGGCAAAAAACAATTGGACTCCCATTCAACCTGTTGGCAGTGAGAGCTTGTAAATAAAAACATCTGTGACCCAATGCGCTCTCTGAACATAGTCATCTTGTTGTTTCATGTATTAAGAGAAAATTATAACATGGGGATCAAATATCTTAATGTGTTCATAAGCGAATGAGACTAGCTTTTGGAAAAGAATGCCACCCAGGATATTCAAGAACAGAGAACAATAAGACTGCTCCTGGGATTATAGCCACCAAAGATCACAATGCTTAAGCTTGGAGGAAATTTTAAGAGATTTTATTTTCTTTCAGAAAATCCCAAGGCTGTTAAAAGATGCCAGGGCTATGAAAAAGTTTGCATTACCAGTGATGGCAACAACTGCTGAATTAAGACAGTTCAAGGGGAAACAAAAGACAAAAAATCACTCCATTTCAAATCAATCCGGCAGCACATCAAGTCCTTATTACCACCTTTGTTTGGCACATCTATTAAATTCCATATGCATTATTTGAGATAAAGCAACTGCCGCTGAATAAGATAATACAGGGGTGACATAGACAAGCCTACTGTACCTCCCGGTAACACTAACTCCACCCTATCCCAATCCAGGTGCATGTCAACCATATCTTTTTTCTATTTAAGTATCCAATTAAATTTCATCTGTAGCACCTCTGATACTATGATAGCTACTGCATCCGTCCGATAACTCAGGGGGTAATGTACATAAACCTAGTCCACTGCACAATAACGCTAACTCCACCCCATCCCCGCTTCAACAGCACAAGTCCTCATCACCTTTTTTTCACCAAGAATTCATTAAATATAAAATAAATTCAGTCAACAGCATGGTACACTGGTGGTAAGCTGAGCTGTTTCTGGTACAGTACATACATAAGAGATATATTGGGAAATTTTTACTTACTTATCACCCTATACACATGGGTTTCAATTCCATGTTTAACTATGGATTACTAAAGCAATAAGTTTCCAGGAATGTAACTCATTTGTTAGGAAGGGCTCAGTGGTACTGAATTTTTCTTCTAAGGCTCAATCATATGTTCCTGATGCTACCTCACTAACGTGGGAAATGGCGAATATGTATTAAAAAAAAGTAAGAATATATATACACACTATCCCTTCATGATTCAGTTAAAAACTGAAAGTGAAGAGACAGTTTCACTGGGGAGCAGTTGAAAAGAAAAAGAAACATGTTTTCAACTGTGAATTAACATTATGAAATGCGGTAAAAAGATGAGTCTGGAATCAATTTATTCAATGAGTTTGACATAGGTAAGCCAACTTTTGTGGAGTCTCCTCCACTTCACCTATACTGACATTGCAAGACCTAAAGAAGAACCTAAATATCATTTTTATTGAGCATGTACACTATAATGTATTACATTATCAATCTATTTAGATTTTTCTCCATCTTAATTCCTCAATATTTCTTATATAAAGTCCAGCATTGTAAAAAATTCCAGGTATCTACATGACTTTTCCAATCATCACCTTACTTCAGGTCCCAACTTGGTTAGATAATTAGACTTTCACTTTATCCCAAGAACAGATAAATAATTTTCATCCTTGTATTTTATTTCTATTCCTAATAAGTACAACTGCAGCTACATACAAAAAGAAGCCCTTAACAAAACTATTTATTTCACAGAAGCAACTTTGAGCATTCACAATATTGTGGCTGCAACTACTTCAGAAAATACTACTACAAGTTCAAACAAGATTTGACACAATCTGCTTTAGATTTACCTGTAGATGTAATTTTAACAAACAAAATCAGATTTATCAAAAGTCTGAATCGTTCATATATAGCTATCATGCCAAAGCAACCAATAAAACTGTTTACAGGGTCATAAACATAGTATGATATGCATGTAATATCATCTGATTCTGGGAAAATGATTCTACAAACTCTGCACAGTATTGGAGAAAAAAAAAAAGCTTTCAGCTCTCAACATCCAAAAATATTTCCAGTTCTTCATTAATTTCAAGCATAGCTTGAAGTTTCTTTTCAAATTCCATACATCTCTGTTTCTCACTGGTAATATCACTAAGCAGTTTAGATGGGACTTTCTTAACTTTTGCTCGCTCAACTTGGAGTTGATCTTCCTTATCAGGCTTACGTTTCCTTGAGCCTGGTGGCCAATTTTCCTTCACAAACTCCTCCCATAATGACTCTGAAGTATCACAAGCTGTCCACCAAGAACGTGGGCAAATGAAGGATTCCAACTTTTTGGGCTGGTAAAACACGGGGATACTGCTTAAGCCCGACACCTTGTATGATACGCAAGCATACACTAATTCTGTCCAAGGAAGCTGCAATACATGAACCTGCCAATCAGAGCAGTCCTCACTATCATAATCATGCTCAGGCCTTAAAACTTTCAGTGTACCAGAAAGAAGGGAATTCAGGTGAGAAACAAGCCCAACCCCATCGTCAAAGGGGCCAGAAACTTTGGCGACATAGGCATGCAGAACGTTGGTAATATTTGTCCAACTCATGATTCCTTCTAAACATAGGTCCGGTAGTTTTAGATCATTAAGTATACTAACTACATGCCTGGCATCTGTACTATTCCATGTTGGTGGAGGTACCTGCCTCATATGGCTCAACTCTGGTGGTGGCCACTCAAGTCTTTGTAGGTCTTTATCTTCTATCACTTCAATAAGGTGATCAATGACCTTGTTGTAAAGATCAATCTGCACAGATGGAGGCATTGGGGATTTCCCATCCTGAACTCTCTCATTCTGCATTCGAAGAGCAGGTTCCAAAAATCTTTTTGAAATATAACCAAAGAAAAAATTATTCATGTGAGCAGAAACTAATCTTATCTCTTTGCTTTGCTGCTTCCAAAAATCAAGCAGGAGTGATTGAAGCTTTTGAGATGTTTCAGGTCGTATCAAATCTTCTTCCATCACAGTCCATCCACTGGAGTCACATGGCTGACAGCCATAAAATATTGTACAATATGATACCATGGGCATCATCATTAACAGATCCTGCATCTTGCAGTACTCTGGGTCATGTTTGTCCACACATGATGTAACAAACAAGAAAGCAGAAGTTCCCCTAACATCCTCAGCAGACAGAGAGTCAACTGACACTTCCCGCAAAACCCATGCATACTCTAATCCACTCTTTTTAGAAATAAAACTAGAGCAATTGTACAGTGGTTCCTGAGTATCATTATTTTCCTTATCACCTAGCTTTGATCTTAACCAGCGCAAAACTGTGGAACTGGTGGAGTTAGTTGTACAAACTAAAACTTTGAAGTACTGACTTATCAAATTGTGTGATGGTAGGGCCTTTTCTTCTTTCATGATAAGATATTGAAAAAATAATGGGTACCACGCACATTTTTTCTCTAGCTGGTTCTTGACGTTCAATTTCTCTAAGTTCTTTGTGATGTTAGATTCCAGCTCAAACAGCTGCAAAGCTGATCTATTCTCATTCTTGTTTCTAGGATAACCCCAACCAAAGGCTTCATTTTGTTGCACAATGGATAAGTGTGAGCAGTTTGCAGGGAACATCTCCTGGGAATGCTTCTTTCTTCGTGCCTTCAAGACCTGCATTCGCCACTTCTGAAAGTACTCACCCATCTTTCTGAAAAGAATCTTCTGTTGAAAGTCTTTAATTCTTACTTCTTGTTCTACAGTTATCTCTTCAATTACCTCTTCACTAAGTTTTGTTATCTGTTCCATTATGACTTCATTAATGCATAAATTAGGCAGTTCTTTCATCAACTCTTCCAAAATCACATGCATTTCAACTTCTTGGACAGATTCTTCACAGATTTGTCTGATAAATCCATCAACAAACTCACAAATAAAATTACTGTGAATGGCAGTAGCTACAGAATGATACATCTCCTCTAAATATCTACGCTCTCTCTCCTCCTCTTCCTTTTGCTTTCTTAATATTTCTTGTTCTTCTTCTTCAACTTCACTAATTCCTTCATAACTTACATTTCTAACTTCTGTCTGAACACTTTCTTCCAAAAGTTCATGACTAATATCAAGCAAAGACTTCTCCAACAATTCATGCTTGAACATTTCTACACATTCTGTGCTAACTTGTGTAATAAATTCCTCCAAGACACTTGATTCAATTAGTTTATAAATTTCTTTCACATGGACCAATAACTAATCATTTTGCTGTCTTTCTGGTTGCTGGACCAGGTGAGATGAATCCAGCATATCGACATTTTTATTAGTTTTTTCACCTTTTTTATCAGAGGCATCCTTGTCCATAGGTTTAAGGTAACCCTGGTCATCAAAACTGTTATGGGGGACGTGTGTGTGTAAAGGATTGTCAGGAATAGGTCCACCTTGGATTATTTCCCCCACTGAACATGTTAGCTTTGCCTCCACTAGTTTTATGGGTCTTATCAATGGTGGTATCTCTTCAGGATGATGAATAAATGTACATCTGTCCAAAACAACATTTTGCTTCACTAAACTGATCCCATGGCATCTCAAAAAAGTAACTGCATCAGACTCATCTTCAAAACCAAGTGTTTTTATAATAGTCTGTAGGGGAACTGTCTGTGTTGTTTTAGTAGGAATATAAGCTCTAATCAAAGTGTTAAGAGCTTTAGAGCGCACCTGCCTGAAGTATCTGTGCAGGAGGCACCCCTGCAGGTAAGTGGCCCCTCTGATGAGCTTATAGAACTTAACATAATTATTTGTTGTTAAAGCAAGAACAACTCTGAGAGCAAATTGGACATGACTAGATTTTTGAACTTCCTCTCTATACTGAGAATACTGGGTCACAATGGTCTCTCCATGATTTAGATTTAAGAGCATTTCATATGCTCTGAACTCAGCCTCTGTATCAAAATATTCTCCCTTTTCTCCTAAGTCATGGTAGAGCTCCTTCAAAGTCTGCAAGCTCTTGGTAAGGTGTTCTGTATTCATCTTAGCATCAAAAAGATCTGGTGGTTCCTGGCATAAACGTACAGCTGCATAAATATGAAAGCGAGTGCATCTTTCCATGATGACTACAGCCACAGCATCTATCAACTGCTGCTGCATCAGATCATTACGAATTGCTCTTGTCCTGTTCCACAGATAGTTGTACCAAACATCCAACTCAACATCTTCATCATCACCTCGATTTATTATATTGCATATCAAGAAATCCATTGTCCTCAGCAAAACTGGGCCTGGTCTAAGTTCATGTGGCAGAGGGACATCTTTGTCAGCACTACTCCTGAAAAACTTTTTAATAGCAAGTCTTGGATCAAGGACCCCATTTGTCATCTCATAGGAGCTGAGGTCATTTTGGACATCACGCATATAACGTTCAAATTCAGGACACATGTCTGAGCAAGTGGCTGCCAAGTACACTGCCTTCTTTAAGTCTGATGTTCGTGTCCTTTCATTACGCAAATATTTGTCTCGAGCCTTGAGGATCAAGTATTTGTCATAGTTATTATGTGCCTGAGATTCAAGTATGGTCTTCAAATCTTTACCTTCAAAAGATATTGTTGATTCTTTCTTTTCTCTTGCTGGGGATATAGGTCGGGTTTGTTTCTTCTTACTGGAGCCACTCTTGTCATCAACACTCAAATGTACAGTCTTGTGGGGTTTAGCCCTAACTGCGAAGAGCTTTTTAGATTTTGATATTTCATCAGCTGAGCGCTCATGAGTCATATAAGTGTCACGATCACAGAATTCATTCATGGTTTTGTCTCTACCTTTAACTGCTTTTGCTGGGGGTGTGGGATGGCTCTGCTTCTTCTTACTAGAGCTAATCTTATCAACACTCATGTGCATTGCCTTGTGGGGCTTGGTCCGATTAATGAAGTGCTTTGTTGATTTCAATGTTTCATTAGTGGGGCGTTCTAGAGGTGTATAAGGATCAAGATCACTAGACTGGTGACTCTGTTGCAAAGTTTTTATTGCTTTCTTCTTTGACAACATAGCATCAGAATTACTCTCCTCACTTTTACGACGTGCTGGAGTACCATAAAAGATCCTAACCTCTGGTAGTATAGGATGAATCTTTTTTCCCTTTTTCTTGGCTTTAGATGCTGCATGGTGGTTGCTATACTGTACTGTTGCCTGGTTCACTTTACTATTAAGCATGATTCTTTTCACTTCCCCAAATTTCCCAAAGTGCCTTTTCAGGATCTCCTTGTCCATGCAGCTATCTGGTATAAGAGCAATTATGATTTTGGTTAAATCCTTTTTGTGGTATTCTGGTGAACTCCCGCTAGATTCTTGTATATCACTCTTTTCGAACAGTTCTGGTATAATTTCTGGCTTGATAATGGAAGCAGGTATGGGCTCTAGTGCAGCTTCGTATGATTTGTGATCTACCACAGCAGCACTTTCTTTGTTGTCTTCAAGTTTATCAAAGAGAGTTTTCTTTTTTGGTTTAATGTGTGTTTTGCCAGAGGATTCAGTTCTGGTGGCAGAAGACTCATCAGTTCCACATAATTCTTGATGAATGTTAAATGAACCAGAGGAGGAGACATTAAAAAGATTTGAGGAAGATACAGACTCTGCTGAAGACACAGTCCTACTTTCATGGATAGTACTTTTAGACTGAGTGCTGTTTCCAAAAGTTACTGAAGCAGAGAATGCTGGAGCACCACCAAACATCTGCATACGTGAGGACTCTACAGCTTTCCCTCCAAATATGCTAGAAGATGAAGTAGTAATGGGCTGGGTCTCTGTTACACTTACTGCTGAGGAACTACTGACCACGCCACCAAAGAGACTGGGTGTGGATGTGGCTGATGAGTGAGATGTTCCAAAGGAAGCTGCATCTACTGAAGATGGCAGGGTTACCTGAAGTATGGATGTCTTACCCTGTTCACCTTCTGTTTTCTGAAGTTGTAATCCTTCTGAAGTATCTCCTGTAGTTCCTCCAAATAACTTGGGTGCTGATGAAAAACTTGAAACTGTGCCCCCAAATATGTTTTCACTTGTATTGGATGAATCATTATTGATGACTCTACTGAAAGGATTAGATACCAAAAAAGGGCTAGATATTCCTCTAGACACTGTTGGGCCTATCTTTTCTTCGTCAAGCACCCGGAATGGTGGTCCTGTCTCAGTTTTAGGTCCAAATGTTCCTGGTAGGTGGGATGCAGTACCATTACCAAAGACTCTTGAGGTCTCATGTTTCCCTATTCCAGGTCCACCAAAAGGTTTTGAAAAATTCCCTAGGAGTTCTTGTGCTGGCAAGGGCACACTGGGAAAAATATTAGAGCTCGCTGAAGTGCTAGTAGATGAACCCGGTTGTTGGCTCACATGTACTGCTGAAACTGATGTTATTCCTCCACACACTGTAGTAAGGGGCTGGTCAGTTGTTTCAGTTTTAGCATCATTCTGGGTGGCTGAGGCAAAGGCAGAATTTGTGGATGTTGATGAAACCAAGGAAAGCTGGAAGGGGTTGGTGGGGATATGCTTCTCACTGTTTCTGTTGGCCATCACTCTGATCCTGACATCTGCAAGAGATGATAACATTACTGACATAGATTATGGGAATAATGAAACTGACTTAGCATGCATGTCAGTAATGACACCCACAACTTTGTCTCACTAAAATTAAATACGTTAAACTTAATATCTTTTACCGAAATGCCCAGTATACCCATCCCTTTATACACTTAGCATAATGTATTTTTGCACTAATTTACCTTCTCAGTCTCAATGTACATTTGAATATGGGCACACTCAATATGAAAATGACCCAAAGTTCCCATTGTTTTAAGGTGCCAAGAGTTTCTGGGGTTCTGTTAACTCTGATGCCATGGGTAGGGGAGGCTCCCACAATAGCAATATTAAAACATCTCAAGACACTAGCTCTTCTAGAACTGATTCTTTTTCAAATCAATTCATTCTACTCATTTTTTTTCAGTTCTGTACCACCCAGTTCTACTACCTCACCTACCCCAAGGAATTAACAACTTTATGAAATTTCAATTAATTCTTTCTCATCTCTAACAATAATGTACATTCATATCTCAAATTCAAAGGAGGAGCATGGGCTGATTTCAATATCTACATACCTGTTGCATGCCTCACTGACCTTGAATTTCAAAATTTCTGTCATCTGGCTCAAGATCTGTCTGTTAACTACCAGCACTTTTCTCATTCAGCACTCCCAAATCTAAAAACTCCACAACATCTCCATTCCTGCAATCAGTCTGCAACTTCCTATCATCCTCAAATAAAGGTCCTCTCCTTTGGAAACTTATTGTGCCAAAAGGACTGGGTGAAATCCTCCTACATAGAAAATGTTGGGGGAAGCCCTTACATTTTACATTTTTGATTTCTTACATTATCTTCTACCATACTAATGTTCAAGACTGTTTGGACCACTCCTCCAATCTTCTATTTACCTATTCTATTCAATCACTCCAGGACCCCTATATGAAAGGCAGAGTCCGACAGCAACCTCAAACACTCAACAAGTTCACAATGAAACAAAGATCCTTCTTATACAATCCCACCTCAATATGCATGGCATCAATCTATGCATTGGCACTAGACCCCTCCCACCCAAACCACTCTATAACTGATTACCAACCCCAAGTACTATAGAAATAAAAACCTTACCCCTGCCTCATATTTCATTAACCTGTACCCATAGGTCACCCACCCTCAACAAAAAGAACACCAATAAAACACATACCAATTAAAACAATTCAACAAGCACTAGGCAACTGACCTCCCAACTCAGTCTTAAACTCCAACCCACCAGACTTACACCTAACAGAAACCACTGTGACCGTGTCATAATGATTAATACATGTTCTGCACCGATAATTTTTTACCAAATGTTCATTCTTATTTTATCATGTGACATCATAAGTAATATGAAATTGGATCCAGAAGTGCCAGTACGATTGGACGAGATTCAATACTATGTTTTCTGTTCCCTGTATCAAAATACTGGAGAGACTGACTGGCAGTTATTTTTATTTCAAAAGTGTAAAAAAATAAATCTATATTTCTGGCCTGATTACCTGTCTTTCCAGCCAAGGAACATGAGCATCCCTACAGTGACTGGATAAGCCTACAGCTATATCACACTTTACAAGACCACATTTCACTTATTTCATCTCTGTTAGCACATAATTCATTTGCTCCAACATCTAGGGTAAGATAATTTGGGTGTTTTTAGCTTCACAAACCCAATAAAGTTAGGTGGATTTCTTTTAAGTCATGCACCACCTCCCCACTCTAAATCAATCTTATAAAATGTAAGAAGTGCACTTTATCAAAATCCAGGTTATTTCTGTGGTGCCATAAACTGATACTTTACTACAAACTTCATTGGACGATCAAGTCTCTTACAGGATGGCTGACACTATGGCTCCTATGCTTACAGACACTTTGGCCCCAATCACTACTTCATCCCCAAATATTTACCTGCACTTCAGCCCTTCTTATCACTCTTAAACCTTTATCAACCAAAACTTCGACCCAGCTTCCGTTACCTTAAATATAAGAAAAAATAAAATGAGTAAAAGATTTCAGTATGATATTTGAGGTATTATATATATTCATTAGTTTATTATCATTAGTGATCTAAGCCCTACAGATCTGGACCCATCCTTATTCGCAATACAATCATTAAATGATAGGACAATCAACAATAGCTTGTGTGTGATTCATGTAATTTAAAAAGAAAAAGAAAAAATGACTGAAATGTCAGCCCAGCAATTCAGCCCACCTTTATTATGAACATACATAGCTTATTCAACGATTTCTTGAACTTCAATGGTCAATACATACATTAACAACTACGAATATATGGTCATCTTAGTCAGTCTTGGCCCATCCTTATGAACATAATTACTTTCAGTGACGAGATGATAAATGACAGTTTGTTCACTGATCTAGTCAACAAATGCTGATACAACTAAGTAATATAATAAACTTATTATCATTATACTTAATCACCGTCTCCCGCGTCAGCAAGTTAGTTTACATTTCCGACCAGGCTTTAATCATTAAAATTGCATATTCTTTTGTTTCCACATTTAATGTTATTATCATCATGTAACCCTAAATCTTCCCTATCTCTCATGACCCT
>JAUUDY010313089.1:0-11832 GCA_032361765.1 Panulirus inflatus
TGCTATAGTGATGTGGTGGATCACATGTTCGTAGCAGAGCATTGCTCTAGTGGTGTGATAGATCACATGTTTGTAGCAGTGCGTTGCTCTGGTGGTGTGGTGGATCACATGTTTGTAGCAGAGTATTCCTCTAGTGGTGTAGTGTATCACATGTTTGTAGCAGAGCTTTGCTCTAGTGGTGCAATGGATCTCATGTTTGCAGCAGAGCATTACTATAGTTGTGTGGTGGATCACAAGTTTGTAGCAGAACGTTGCTCTAGTGGCGTTGTGGAGCACATGTTTATGGCGGAGCTTTGCTCTAGTCGTGCAGTGCATCTCATGTTTGTAGCAGAGCATTACTCTAGTTGTTTGGAGGATTACATATTTGCAGCAGAACCTTGCTCTAGAGGTGTGTTGGATCACATGTTTTATAGCAGAGCATTGCTGTAGTTGTGTGGTGGATCACATGTTTTTAGCAGAGCCTTGCTCTAGTTGTATGGTGGATCACATGTTTGTAGTAGAGCATGACTCCAGTGGTGTGACTGCTTTAGTGGTGTGGTGGAAAACACTTTTGTAGAAGACCATTGCTCTAGTGGTGTGGTTGATCACGTTTGTAGCAGATCATTGCCCGAATGGTGTGGAGGATCACTTGTATGCAGCAGAAAATTTCTCTATTGTTGTGATGGATCACGTTTGTAGCAGCGCATTTCTCTAGTGGTGTGTTGGATCACATGTTTGTTGCAGAGCATTCTTTTAGTTGTGTGGTGGATCACATGTTTGTAGCAGAGCTTTGTTGTAGTGGTTTACTGGATCTCATGTTTGTAGCAGAGCATTACTATAGTTGTGTGAAGGATCATATGTTTGTAGCATATTATTGCTCTAGTGGTGTGGTGGATCACATGTTTATGGCAGAGCTAGATTCTAGTGGTGCAGTGCATGTCATGTTTGTAACAGAGCATTACTTTAGGTTTGTGGCGGATCCCAAGGTTGTAGCAGAATCTTGTTCTAGTGGTGTTGTGGATCACATGTTTGTAGCAGAGCATTGCTCTAGTAGTGTGGTGGAATATATATTTGTAGGAGAACTTTGCTCCGGTTGTGTGATGGATCACATGTTTTTAGCAGAGCATTGCTCTAGTGGTGTGGTGGACCACATATTTGGCGCAGAACATTGCTCTAGTGAAGTGGTGGATCACATTTCGTTGCAGAGCATTCCTCTAGTGGTGTGATGGATCACATGTTTGTAGCAGAGCATTGCTCTATCAGTGAGGTGGATTGCATGTTTATAGGAGAACTTTGCTCTGGTTCTGTGGTGGATCATACGTTTTTAGCAGAGTATTGATCGAGTGGTGTGGTGGATCACATATTTGGCGTAGAGAATCGCTCTAGTGGTGTGGTGGATAACATGTTTTTAGCAGAGTTTTCCTCTAGTGGTGTGGTGGATTACATGTTTATAGCAGAGCTTTCCTCTAGTGGTGCAGTCGATCTCATGTTTGTAGCAGAGCATTGCTATAGTTATGTTTATAGCAGAGCTTTCCTCTAGTGGTGCAGTCGATCTCATGTTTGTAGCAGAGCATTGCTATAGTTCTGTGGTTGATCATATGTTTGTAGCAGAACGTTGCTCTAGTGGTGTTGTGGTTCACATGTTTATGGTAATGCTTTGCTCTAGCGGTGAAATGCATCTCTTGTTTGTAGCAGAGCATGTGTGGTGGATCACATATTTGTAGCAGAGCCTTGCTCTAGTGGAGTGGTGGATCACATGTTTGTAGCAGAGCATTACTTTAGTGGTGTGGTGGATCATATATTAATGGCAGAAATTTGCTTAGTGGTGTGGTGGAACACACGTTTGTAGAAGACCATTGCCCTAGTGGTGTGGTAGATCACATGTTTGTAGCAGATCATTGCTCTAATGGTGTGGTGCATTACATATTTGTAGCAGAGCAATGTTAAATATGGATTACATATTTGGCGCTGAACATTGCTCTAGTGACGTGGTGGATCACATATTCTTAGCAGAGCATTCCTCTAGTGGTGTGATGGATCACATGTTTGTAGCAGTGCATTGCTCTAGTAGTGAGGTCGATTTCATGTTTAAAGGAGAACTTTGCTCTGGTTGTGTGGTGGATCACATGTCTTTAGCAGAGTATTGATCTAGTGCTGTGGTGGATCACATATTTGGCGTTGAACATGCCCTAGTGGTGTGGTGGATCACATGTTTGTAGCAGAGTATTCTTCTAGTAGTGTGATGGATCACATGTTTGTAGCAGAGCTTTGCTATAGTGGTACATTCGATCTCATATTTATAGTAGAGCATTGCTCTAGTGCTGTTGTGGATCACATGTTTGTAGCAGAGCCTTACTCTAGTGGTGTGGTGGATCTCATGTTTGTAGCAGAGCATTGCGCTAATGGTGTGGTGGATTACATTTTTTGTAGCAGAGCAATGCTCTAGTGGTGTAGTGGATCACATATATCTAGCAGAAAATTTCTCTAGTAGTGTAATGGATCACATGTTTTTAGCAGAGCTTTCTTCTAGTGGTGTGGTGGATCACATGTTTGTAGCTTAGCTTTGCTCTAGTGGTGTAGTGAATCTCATGTTTGTAGGAGAGCATTACTATGGTTGTGTGGTGGATCATATGTTTGTAGCAAACTATTGCTCTAATGGTGTGGTGGATCACATGTTTGTAGGTCATTGATCTAATGGTGTGGTAGATTACATGTTTGTAGCAGAGCAGTGCTCTAGTGGTGTGGTGGATCACATGTAGGCAGCAGAAAATTTCTCTAGTGGTATGATGGATCACATGTTTATAGTTGCTATAGTAGTGAGGTTGATTACATGTTTCTAGAAATTTGCTCTGTTTGCGTGGTGGATCACATGTTTGTAGCAGAGCATTGCTCTAGTAGTGAGGTGGATTACATGTTTGCCATGAACTTTGCTCTGGTTGTCTGGTGGATCACATGTTTTTAGCAGAGTATTGATCTAGTGGTGTGGTGGATCACATTTTTGGCGTAGAACATTGCTCTAAGGGTGTGGTGGATCATATGTTTGTAGCAGAGCACTCCTTTAGTGGTGTGGTGGATCACATGTTTGTAGCAGAGCTTTGCTCTAGTGGTGCAGTCGATCTCAGTTTGTAGTAGAGCATTGCTATCGTTCTGTGGTGGATCACACGTTTGTAGCAGAACGTTGCTCTAGTGGTGTTGTGGATCATATGTTTGTGGCTTTAGTGGTGAAATGCATCTCTTGTTTGTAGCAGACCATTGCTCTAGTTGTGTGTTGGATCACATTTTTGTGACAGAGCCTTGCTCTAGAGGTGTGATGGATCACATGTTTGTAGCAGAGTATTCCTCTAGTGGTGTGGTGGATCACTTGTTTGTAGCATATTATTGTTCTAGGGAGTGGTGGATTGGATTGCTTTACTGGTGTCGTGGATCACATGTTTGTAGCAGAGCATTACTCTAGTTGTGTGGTAGATTACATGGTATAGCAGAACCTTACCCTAGTTGTGTGGTAGATGACATATTTGTAGCAGAGCATTGCTCTAGTGGTATGGTGGATCATAAGTTTGGCGCAAAACATTGCTGTAATGGTGTGTTGGGTCAAATATTCGTAGCAGAGCATTGCTCTAGTGGTGTGATGAATCACATGTTTGTAGCAAAGCATTGCTCTATCAGTGTGGTGGATAACATGTTTATAGCGAGACTTTGCTCTCGTGGTGTGGTGGATCACATATTTTACCGGAGAAATTCTCTAGTGGTATGATGGATCACATGTTTGTAGCAGAGCACTCATCTAGTGGTGTGGTGGATCACATGTTCGGAGCAGAGCATCATTCTATTGTTGTGATGATAACACATTTGTAGCAGAGCACTGCTCTATTGGTTTGTGGATCACATATTTGTAGCAAAGCATTGCTCTAGTGGTGTGATGGATCACATGTTGTAGCAGTGCATTGCTCTTGTGGTGTGATGGATCACATGTTTGTGGCAAAGCATTGATCTAGTGGTGTGGTGGATTACATGTTTGTGGCAGAAATTTGTTATAGTGGTGTGATGGAACATACGTTTTTAGCAGACCATTGCTCTAGTGGTGTGGTGGATCACATATTTGTAGCAGATCATTGCTCTAATGATGTGGTGGATTACATGTTTGTAGCATAGCATTGCTCTAGTGGTGTGGTGGACCACATGTTTGTGGCAGATAATTTCGCTGGTGGTGTGATGGATCACATGTTTGTAGCAGCGCATTGCTCTAGTGGTGTGTTGGATCACATGTTTGTAGCAGAGCATTGCTCTATTTGTGTTGTGTATTACATGGTTGTAGCAGAACTTTATTGTAGTTGTGTGGTATATCACACGTTTTTAGCAGAGCATTGCTCTGGTGGTATGGCGGATCACGTATTTGGCGCTAAACATTGCTGTAGTGGTATGGTGGATCACATATTCGTAGCAGAGCATTCCTTTAGTTGTGTGATGGATCCTATGTTTGTAGCAGAGCATTGCTCTCCCCATGTGGTGGACCAAATGTTTTTAGCAGAGCGTTCCTTTAGTGCTGTGGGTGGTGTGGTGGATCACGTGTTTGTAGCAGAGCATTGCTGTAGTGGTTTAGTGAATCACATGTTTGTAGCAGTACATTCCTCTAGTGGTGTGGTGGATCACATGTTTGTAGGAGAGCATTGCTATAGTGGTGTAATGGATCATATGTTTCCTGAAGTGCATTGCCTTAGTGGTATGGTGGATCACATGTTTGTGGCAGAAATTTGCTTCAGTAGTGTTTTGGAACAACCGTTTGTAGCAGACCATTGCTCTTGTGGTGAGGAGGATCACGTGTTTCTAGCAGATCATTGTTCTAATAGTGGGGTGGATTACATGTTTGTAGCAGAGCATTGTTTTATTGGTGTGGTGGATCACATGTTTCAAGCAGAAAATTTCTCTAATGGTATGATGAATCACATGTTTATATGAGCGCATTGTTGCAGTGGTTTGGTGGATAACATGTTTGTAGCAGAGTACTCCTCTAGTGGTTTGGTGGATCACTTGTTTGTAGCAGATTATTTTTCTAAGGGTGTGGTGGATTGGAGGTTTATAATAAAGAATTGTTCTAGTGGTGTTGTGGATCACATGTTTGTAGCAGAGAATTGCTCTAGTGGTGTGGTGGATCACATGTTTGTAGCAGAGCATTGCTCTAGTTGTGTGGTAGATTACATGGTTGTAGCAAAACTTTACTCTAGTTGTGTGGTAGATCACATGTTTTTAGTAGAGCATTGCTCCTGTGGTGTGGTGGATCATATATTTGGCGCAAAACACTGCTGCAGTGGTATGTTGGGTCATATATCCGTAGTAGAGCATTGCTCTAGTGGTGTGATGAATCATATGTTTCTAGCATAGCATTGCTCTATCAGTGTGGTAGATAACATTTTTAAGCGAAACTTTGCTCTAGTGGTGTGGTGGATCACATGTTTTACCAGAGCAATTTTCTAGTGGTATGATGGATCACATGTTTGTAGCAGGGCATTGCTCTAGTGGTGTAGTGGATCACATGTTCGAAGCAGAGCATCATTCTATTGTTGTGATGATAATATACTTGTGGCACAGCATTGCTCTATTGGTTTGTGCATCATATGTTTGTAGCAGAGCATTCTTCTAGTGGTGTGATGGATCATATGTTTTAGCAGCGCATTCCTCTTGCGGTGTGGTGGATCACATGTTTGTGGCAGAGCATTGCTCTAGTGGTGTGGTGGATCACATGTTTGTGGCAGAAATTTGTTTTAGTGGTGTGATGGAACATACGCTTTTAGCAAACCATTGCTCTGGCGGTGTGGTGGATCACATATTTGTAGCAGATCATTGCTCTAATGGTGTGGTGGATTCCATGTTTGTAGCAGAGCATTGCTTTAGTGGTGTGGGGGATCACATGTTTGTGGCAGATAATTTCTCTGGTGGTGTGATGGATCACATATTTGTAGCAGCGCATTGCTCTACTGGTGTGTTGGATCACATGTTTGTAGCAGAGCACTGCTTTATTTGTGTGGTGTATTACATGGTTGTAGCAGAACTTTACTCTGGTTGTGTGGTAGAACACTTTTTTTTTTTTAGCAGAGCATTGTTCTAGTGGTGTGGTGGATCACGTATTTGGCGCAAAACATTGCTGTAGTGGTATGGTGGATCACATATTCGTAGCAGAGCATCCCCTCTAGTTGTGTTATGGATCCTATGTTTGTAGCAGAGCATTGCTCTCCCTATGTGGTGGACCAAACGTTTTTAGCAGAGCTTTCCTTTAGTGGTGTGGGTGGTTTGGTGGATCACATGTTTGTAGCAGAGCATTGCTGTAGTGGTTTGGTGAATCACATGTTTGTAGCAGTGCATTGCTCTTATATTGTGGTGGATCACTTATTTTTAGCAAAGCATTGCTCTAGTGGTGTGGTGGATCATATGTTTGTAGCAGACCATGCCTCCATTGGTGTGGCGGATCACATGTTTGTAGCAGAGCATTGCTCTAACGGTGTGACGGATCACCCGTTTGTAGCAGAGCATTGCTCTAATGGTGTGACGGATCACTTTTTTGTTGCAGAGCATTGCTCTCGTGGTGTGGTGGGTCACATGTTTGTAGCAGAACATCGCTCTAGTGTTGCGGTGATCACATATTTGTAGCAGAGTATCACTCTAATGGTGTGGTGGATTATATTTTTGTAGCAGAGCATTGCATTAGTGGTTGGGTGAATCACATGTTTGTAGCAGAGCATTGCTCTCCTTGTGTGGTTGATCAAACGTTTGTAGCAGAGCGTTGTTTTAATGGTGTGGTGGCTCTCATGTTTATAGAAGAGCATTGCTGTAGTGGTGTGTTGAATCAGTTACATGTTTCGACTGCGGCAGTGCATTGCTCTAATGGTGTGATGGATCACATATTTGTAGCAGATCATTGCTCTAGTGGTGTGGTGGATCACATGTTTGTGGCAGAAATTTGCTTTAGTAGTGTTGTGGAACACACGTTTGTAGCAGACCATTGTTCTAGTGATGATGTGGGTCACATGTTTGTAGCAGATCATTGTTCTAATGGTGGTGTGGATTACATGTTTGTAGCAGAGCATTGTTCTATTGGTGTGGTGGATCACATGTTTCAAGCAGAAAATTTTTCTAGTGGTATGATGTATCACATTTTTCTAGGAGCGCATTGCTCTGGATCACATGTTTGTAAAAGAGTATTCCTTTAGTGGTGTGGTGGATTACTTGTTTGTAGCAGATTATTGTTCTAAGGTTGTGATGGATTGGATGTTTATAGTAGAGAATAGCTCTAGTGGTGTGCTGGATCACATGTTTGTAGCAGAGCGTTGCTCTAGTTGTGTGGTGGTATTACATGGTTGTATCAGAGCTTTACTCTAGTTGTGTGGAAGATCACATGTTTTTAGCAGAGCATTGCTCTAGTGGTGTGGTGGATCACATGTTTGGCGCAAAACATTGCTGTAGTGGTGTGATGAATCACATGTTTGTAGCAGAGCATTGTTCTATCAGTGTGGTGGATAACATGGTTTTTGCAGAACTTTGCTCTAGTGGTGTGGTGGATCATATATTTTACCAGAGGAATTCTCTAGTGGTATGATGGATCACATGTTTGTAGCAGGGCATTGCTCTAGCGGTATATTGGATCACATGTTCGAAGCAGAGCATTATTCTAGTGTTTTGCTGATAACATATTTGTAGCAGAGCACTGCTCTATTGGTTTGTTGGATAACACGTTTGTAGCAGAGCATTGCTCTAGTGGTTTTAGCAGCGCATTGCTCTTGTGGTGTGGTGGATCACATGTTTGTAGCAGAGCATTATTCTAGTGATGTGATGGATCACATGTTTGTAGCAACACATTCTTCTAGTGGTGTGGTGGATCGCATGTTTTTAGCAGAACATTGCTCTAGTGGTGTGGTGGATCACATGTTTGTGGCAGAAATTTGTTTTGATGGTGTGATGGAACATATGTTTGTAGCAGACCATTGCTGTAGTGGTGATCACATATTTGTAGCAGATCATTGCTCTAATGGTGTGGTGGATTACATGTTTGTAGCAGAGCATTATTCTAGTGATGTGGTGGATCACATGTTTGTGGCAACAAGATTTCTCTGGTGGTGTGATGAATCACGTGTTTGTAGCAGCGCATTTCTCTAGTGGTGTGTAGGAGCACATGTTTGTAGCAGAGCATTCTTCTAGTGGTGTGGTGAATCACATGTTTGTAGCAAAGCTTTGCTCTAGTGGTGTAGTGGATCTCATGTTTGTAGCAGAGCATTACTTTAGTTGTCTTGTGGATGATATATTTGTAGCAGACAATTGCTCTAGTGGTGTGGTGGATCACATGTTTGTGGCAGAGCTTTACTCTAGTGATGCAGTGCAAGCCATGTTTGTAGCATTGCATTACTCTAGTTGTGTGGTTCATCACAAGGTTGTAGCAGAGTCTTGTTCTAGTGGTGTTATGGATCACATGTTTGTAGCAGAGCATTGCTCTAGTAATGTGGTGGATTACATGTTTGTGGGAGATCTTTGCTCTGGTTGTTTGGTGGATCACATGTTTTTAGCAGAACATTGCTCTAGTGGTGTGGTGGATCACATGTTCGCGGCAGAGCATTTCTCTAGCTGTTTGATGGATCACATGTTTTTTCAGAGCAATGCTCTAGTGGTGTGGTGGATGACATTTTTGTAGCAGAGCCTTGCTCTTTTGGTGTGGTGGATCACATGTTTGAAGCAGAGCACCGCTCTAGTAGTGTGGTGGATTACATGTTTGTAGTAGAACTTTGCTTTAGTTGTCTTGTGGATCCTATATTTTTAGCAGAGCATTGCTCTAGTGGTGTGGTGGATCACATGTTTGTCGCAGAGTATTGCTCTAGTGGTGTTGTGGATCACATGTTTGTAGCAGAGCATTGCTCTAGTGGTTTGATGGATCAAATGTTTGTAGCAGAGCATTGCTCTAGTGGTGTGGGTGATCACATGTTTGTAACAGAGCATTGCTCTTGTGGTGTGGTGGCTCGAATGTTTGTAGCAGAGAATTGCTTTAGCGGTGTGGAGTTCACATGTTTGTAGTACAGCATTGCTCTAGTGGTGTGGTAGGTCACATGTTTGTAACAGAGCATTGCTCTAGTGGTGTGGTGGATCACGTAAGTGAAGTGTTCTAAGTGTGTTCCAGTAACAGTGAGGCTGGTAGTAATGAATCAAATTCACAGATGGAAGTGCTCATGTATGATCTGCAATGTTCTTACTCCACATTTCTTGGGAGACTTAACAGATGATACTAGTGACCAGAAAATTAGTTTGATTATCGATAAGAAGAATGATGATGTTGTCTCAGAGATGCTGGGAAGTGTCATTGGATATTACCCTAGTTAGATGAAGTGCGCTGTTGTGACTTTTTTGGATTCAGTTGAATTGTAAGAGTGCAATGCACAGTGAAGCAATCAAAATGTCACTCCATGAAAATGGCTTAGAAATGTAAAACCTACCAGTACTTGTAAGAGATGATGCCTAGGTATTGGGTGAGTAACAATGGAATGTATGAAAGATTGAAAGCTGAAGTGCCCCGTCTGCAGCTAATTAGATATGTGTGCCACTCAATTTAACCAGCTGTTTCGCAAGCTGCACATGAAAGATTGCCACGAAAATTAGAGTTTATGATCAAAGTGACATATGACTGGTTTATCCAGTCATCTGTACGTCATACAAACATTTGTATGAAACCATTAATGAAGATTTACCATCCCTGAAATTAGTGCAGTTGAGCTAGACTTGGTGGTTATCTATGTAGCGCCCTGTGGTGACAATCCTGAACTGTGGATTGAGCTTAAAACACCTTTCCAACAGTGTGGTCAGAAGAACGATGTTACACAGCATAGCTGTTGTGCTCAATGTCTGATGACAAACAAAATCAAGCAATCCTCTTATTTATCAAACCAATACTTGGAAAGGCATTGCAAGCTGTCAACAAGATTTCTGAGAGACCTGGTCTCATTAATTGATTCCTTAGGATCAAAGATATTAATCCCAAGAAAGAAAATTATGCATTTTAAAGTGATGGAAGAATATTTCAGTGCGAGGCCTTACGTGGGTCATGAGTTTGAAAAGGAACTTGCTGAGGGCAAATATTGCCCTACACATGAAAGTCAATACGAGAGTCATGCATAGAGGTTGTCATGGAGCTGATAAAACAACTTCATCGTCTACATGACAATATTTGTGTGTTGCAATCACTTTCACTTTTGAGTGTTGATGAATGTTAGAAGGCCATGATACCTGATATAACTGAGTTGGCAAGGTTGTTTACGGGGGATGCAAGTTCCCTCACTCAAACTGATGTCCGGTGGAAGATATTGCATCATATAGTCTGGACAGAAACATGTAACACATTAAATTTCTGGTTAGAAGTAGCGAACTACAGAGATGCTACAGATGGTAATCCATACCTGAATCCGTCTGTAATGGTCTCTCTCTGCACTATCTTTGCCACATTCCAACGGTGACGCAGAGCGTACATGTAGCAATATGAACTTAGTGAAATCAAAGTTGCCCAATATAATGAAGCTATCAATTCTTGCCATGAAATGTGGGTTAAAGAGACATACATCTGCTGTGCAAACTACAAGATACCCAGTGATATTTTAAGAAAAATTGGTACAATGGCATCCTACAACACCACTTGGGATCAAGCAAGCACAACAAGCAAGCTTCCAGCAATTGACTTCTTCATACAATTGATTGGTATGCAGTTATTATGGAGGAATTGGTAAGTCTGATTATTACAAACTAAACATCATTATCTATTCAGAGGTTGTGATCAAATCATTGATCTATAATCTTTTTTATGCATTCAACTTAAAGTGTCGATATAACACAACTACAGCCAAATGATAAAAGGGGGAGGGGGGATAATACTGCCCAGCGACTTTTGATGAAGAGTTTAGCGACATTCTAACGACTTTTAGGGACGAGTCTAGCGACATTTGAAAATTTAAGTTGGCAACTTTGCTCCTAAGTCTGAAGTACATTATATAGGTCGAACTATGCCACAACTCCTGAAGGATTCCTTAATCATGAAAGCGTATGAGATTCATAGGTGAAATTTTGATATGAATATTTGTTCCCTACTTCAGTCAGATTCTCATCTTTAAGCTAACTTTAAAGATACAAAAGCATGATCCACTATCCTGTGTTGTTTAGAACAAGTGTACCAGGAGACAGAGCAGCGTTTCTTGACCTTCTTTTGGTATAGAGCCTTGTGAAAAACATTATACATTTACTGGAATATCTGTCTGTCTTCTCCATCCATTCTACCCACTTCTTTCTTAAGCCAAAATTTACTGCTAAGTGAATAATTTTATGGCAATCATTAGTCAAGTTCTAATTGAAATATCATCCATAGGTTTTCTTTAATTATTATAAGAGTTTGTGGAACCTTTAAAAATGCTCAAGGGGCCCCTGGGATCCAGGGAACCCTGGTTGAAGAACTCGAAAATAGATCACATTAAAACTAACGTTAAAAAAGTATTGCATATTATTAAGTAAATTGTCACTAATTCTTCCTCTCTGCATGATTAACAACACAACTTTCTCGGTCTGCAATGGTCCACAAGCTTAAAAGCATTTCTTTTCAAATTCCGAAAGTGATTGACAGATGGAGCTTCACAAGTAACTCTCCTGATCTTTTGCTGCAGGACGTAAGACGATCCGCCACACGTACACCTGTAATGTCCACGTCTTTCTCTTGCATTGTCGTTAGCTCATGAGATCCACTGCTGCATCCTTACCCAGCGAACCTGCCACCACACACTCCTCGACTAGAACCTACCTTACTGCACACACTCCCTTGATGTATCCCCAGCTTCTCCCATCACT
>JAUUDY010313200.1:0-10562 GCA_032361765.1 Panulirus inflatus
CATGCAACCGGAAGACTTAATCGCTTCAGAAGCAAATGCCTTTACATTAACCCTGCAGAGACGAGAGCCGCCACAAAGCGCCAGCACCTCTGTAATTCTCTCAGAAGCTTAGTTAAGTGTGATTCCAGACCTCTCTCTCTCAATTACACTCGTCCTAAGGGAGTTAATGGAACGACTTGGTAATTTTTCCTTGCTTAAGAAGTTTGGGTGAGGGTGAGGTTTGCTTTAACTCTGTTTAAACACGTGATTTATAATGTTCTAAATCTGTTCGTTATATTGCCTGCTGTGTTGTACAACGTGAAGCCAATATGTATACTGTAAGTGTTGGAATCAAGTGTATGTTATTGGATTTAATGGCTGTCAACAGTCAGTCATTAAACTATGATATGTGCTCTACGTGTCTGCCATGCACGAGAAGAGTTGATAGACTGCATGCCAGTCATATAGGTGTGTGTGTGTGTGTGTGTGTGTGTGTGTGTGTGTGTGTGTGTGTGTGTGATATCTGATGTGTAGAGACTACTGAATGATCCTTATATGAGAAATCGTAATACCCATGTTTAACATATTTGGACACAAAAATTTGCCTTAAGTGGTCTTAAATTGTTCGACTTAGTGGTCGTTAACCTCTAAAAGTCATTATACCAAAAACCCTAACATAGTCTTAAAACCCAGTAATTAGATGACTGGAGATAACGTTATGAATATCTTTCGTGAGTGATAACTGGAAGGGCGTGTTTACAGATGCTGAAGAAGTCTGAAGGATTTGATCGGAGGGTCCTCGTCAGTACGGTGAGAGGTAGGAAGAGAGATGTGCCAAGCTGCTCCATTCTCACTCAATCAGTTGGTCGGTGTGGAACGTAGTCATTGATGGTTCTAAGTTCAATGCTGCATACTTCCATGATTATCTATTAATGGTTCTAGATCTTTTCGTCTCCAACCAGTCGACAGGCATGACCCTCCAGCGTCCTGCATCATATCACTACATCATATCATGTTCTTGCCGCCGATGCAGCCACTGGAGGAACTTTTTCTTCTTCGTAGGTGAGAACTGTCCTTATGCAGATGGAAGTCATCAGATGGTCTGCGTTAGGTTAGAGTCCGTGTGTCTCTCTCTGCGCCATTAAAGAAGTACGTAAAACAGGCGTCGGACGAGGTTAAGACTATTTCCTACGTAAAGTAAACGACATAACTACCTTACATACATTATGTAGATGTTAATGGTTCTGGATGGACGACTACCAGCCACTCGGAAAGACGAATGTCCACGTCTCTGGTTGCATACGCCTCTGACTCTCCCGTAGTCTTCACCACATCGTTCAGCCACAAACTTGTCAGCGGCAGTCTACTTTCTACCGCTATCTACCCGGCCCTCACGTAACCGAGAGTGAGTTAGTCTAGTTTCAATGCAAAACTTTATCAACCATCAAAACGATTCCCACTCTCCAAGAATAAACTTTTCAACCTCCACCACGATACACGTGACCGAGGCACTCCTTAGGTAGACCAGCTGCCTCCGTCGAGGCAACATCGCCAACATTCCTTCCTCTCAGCCCTACGATACAGCATCCATGGGAGTAAGGATTGAGGGAGGAGGAGAGAGAGCTTCATCCGCCTACAGCTGTTAACTCAGGATTGCCAGGAGAAGACCCCGTGGTTTGGGGTTTGTGTTCTCGATCTTTGTAGGGAGGCGAGCAGCTTCACTTCTGAGCATGCCAGGGATTATGTGAAATTCGCCTTAACACTCCTGAGCTCTCCAAGAATTGAATCTCGCCTGAAACTGCGAACATTGGGTTTCACCTTTCAGCACAGGGCTTTCCTACTCTTCTTGTCTCAGTATGTTATACATTCATGATAATCAGCATATCTCTCCCTATATATATCAGAAATCCATGGAAAAACATTTCTGATTATCCACACAGACATTTCAGAATATTGTCTAGCAAGGCTTCCTCAAGCTTGAGTTTTAGCTTCAGATTCTCTATGCCTGAGTGTACTTCAGTGGATGGGAAATAAGTAATATGAAAGAGAAGGGGGCACTTCTGTAAGAGCGAAAGAGGGCAGTTTAAAGTTAGAGTACGAGGGACCTTTTGCTATAAAGGAAGAAGTGTTATGGAAAGGGAGGAAGCCAGTCTTGTAAAAGGAGAGGAAGTCGGGACCTTTTGTTGAAAAGGGACAAGTCAGTCTTATGGGAAGGGAGGAAGCCAATCTTGCAAAAGGAAAGTCAGTCTTGTGAGAGGGGAGAAAACCATTCTTGTGAGAGGGGAGGAAACCAGTCTTGTGAGAGGGGAGGAAACCAGTCTTGTGAGAGGGGAAGGAACCAGTCTTGTGAGAGGGGAAGAAACCAGTCTTGTGAGAGGGGAGAAAACCAGTCTTGTGAGAGGGGAGAAAACCAGCCTTGTGAGAGGGAGACAACCAGTCTTTCGAGCGGAGAGGAAGTCGAGCCCTCAAGAGGTAATACAAAGGAAAGTAAACAGCAGCAGACCACTGGGCCACTTACGAAGCTGCCTGTGGTAGTAGAAGAGATCAGAAACAGAGGGCTTACTGTGCAGGGAGTAGAAATGCAAATAGATGCCCACGGGAGGAGGGAGTAGGAGGAGGTAGTCTTGTCGAGAGTGTGGCGACCTTTCTCTATAGCTTGAGATTTTGTTCAGAGTTGTCGTAAAAAATTATTGATATGTGGAGGTGATACGCGTTGGTCTGTTGTAGCTCTCTGAAGACTGTGGCAGTTTGTAGTGAAGAACAACAGATCATTCGAGGTATTCTACATGTAGGAGGGAGATGTGGCCCAGGAAACAAAAAACCAAAAGTTAGTTCCACAATATTTTCATAAGACAAACTTCCCTCACCAATTTCATCAACATTTGCGGGAAACTGCTGCTGTGTATTGTACATCCAATTGTATTATACACAATGTCAGCTGCTGAAGAAATATTAACATATTGCGTGCGTTAAAAGGTAAAAATTTTCGTCTTTTGTACAGAAAGATCAGAGGACTGTTTGACTCATGCACACTGTACTGCTAGTTTCTCGTCGACTTAAACATGTCTTACAACATTCCAGTCAGAGCAGTCGACGCCACACGAGGATAACATTTTCTTGATGGTTTTGTTGGTAATGTTGTTGGTATTGCCTATATTCCAGGTCGAGTTCATACAGTCTTCGGTAACGATAAGTTTTTCTCTCTCTTCCTCAGGGCGAATATACTCCAGTTGCTCTACAGTCTTCATGATCGATCCCCAGACGTGGTCCAGTTGTTCTAAGGTGATTCAACGTGCAGGTCGTGCGAAGGTCAGTGCACTTTTACAACAAACATTGTTGATTACACAACATCACGAAGACGTCAGACTACACACGCAGGTGAGGAAAGCGGGAGGCAACGGAGGAGTCAGGGTACATAAGCAGACTGGAGGTGAGGGAAGCAGGAAACATAGGGAACATAAGCAGGCTGTAGGTGAGGGAAGCAGGAAGCAACGGAGGAGATAGGGAACATGAGCAGGCTGGAGGTGAGGGAAGCAGGAAACAACGGAGGAGGTAGGGAACATAAGCAGGCTGGAGGTACAGATAGGAGGAAACAAACGGACACTTTTCGCTATGCGAGTAGGCAGGTGTGAGACGCAATAGGCAACGGGGAGGAATTCTGTGTGGTCATGACAGTTCTGGTCGTCAGTGTTCAGGACAGCACAGAAAGACAAATTGCTACCTCGCCCAGGTCGGGTATCGCCAGTAAATTTTCTCAGATGTCTTTAAGCGGGAACAAATTGTTCCTTGAAATGGTCTGCTCCCTACGTCCTTAAGAAATGGTATAAAGTTTTTGCATTCATGTAAAAGGCTTAAAGAATTCAATTGATATAATTATCCTGTAAAAAAAGATATTATTTAAGTATTTCTTACGCTTGCGTTCCATAGCTTTTCTATTCTTAATCGCCGATACCTTATTTCTCTTTCGCTGATAACGTCTTCAGTCCTCGAGTTTGGTCATAAGGCCAAAGTTTGAGAACATCGATAATTCTTCAAGGTTCTGACGTCATTGTGACGAGGTTAACATGATATAGACTCAGAGGTTATCACGTGCTGAACCTTGCATGCTAGGATTCTTATCACTCGACAAAAATAAGATTTTGTTGCAAAGGATAATTATGAAGAGCCTTTGGTTAATTCATACTACTGAAGATGAAAGTTGTCTGCCAGCGTGGCTTCATGAGTAATACACCTGCGGAAGCCGCCCGCCTGCGTGTTCCATGCCCCAGGAGTGTACATCTCCCTCCCAGTACTGTACAATTAGGAAATTAAACACTGGTAATTACACCTACGCGATTGCTAGGATGAAGAGCTTGACAAATACTGTAGTGCGCTGGAAACTTCTGTTATTTCGTTGTTTGAAGGAAACTAGTTCAGCGCGTCACGTGAGTACCCAAAGCAGTTGCAACTTTGTTTTATTTCCGCTGAAAATCACATTAACGTGTTGGAGACTCCAAACACGACTGCACGACCCTCGGACACTAATTAACGACCCCTGAACACAAGGGAAGGTTCTTGGGCACGACGGTAAAACGCTTAGGTATGAGGACTTGGACTTTGATCTTACCTTTAAAAGTCGTACCTTTGTGCTCAAGAGTCCTACCGTCGTGCTCAAAAGTCCTACCGTCGTGCTCAAGGGTAGTTTCGTTGTGTTGAAGATGGTAAATGAACAGCGACGTCACATTTGCCGTGTGTTGCTCTAGCAGTCCTCCGTGCCAGCAGGCTAGGTATTCCAACAGTCAAGGTTTGTCAACGACCCCACAAATTCATGTCATATCACGTTGATGAATGATTGGCCCATTTATTGCGCCTCCACCTTATATACCAACCAGTCCAACAGAAGATGCAACGAGGATTTTACTCTAAAAAAATGGGTCAATTGTTTACGTTTGTATAATTCATTGTATCCTGTATCCTTCAGTGTATAATTCCTAGTACAAACCCTGGCTCATGAGGTAATACCCAGCGAGCCTCAGGGAAATTACAACTACTTTCTTCATGATTGAGTCGCTCGAGCGAATAAGTTTATGCATTAATCTAAAACTCATCGGGATGCAAACGCTTCTGCTCGTTTGGTGCCGAGACGTATGATGGTAAACTTAGATGGTGTATAATTTTCAAGGCATCTGAAGGACCGATAACGTTCCGTAGATGGTGTATAATTTTCAGAGCATCTGAAGGACCGAAAACGTTACATAGATGGTGTATAATTTTCAAGGCATCTGAAGGACCGAAAACGTTCCATAGATGGTATATAATTTTCAGGGCATATGAAGGACCGAAAACGTTCCATACCGAGTGTAGAACTTCCGGGAGGTGAGATATATAATTACAGATTGACCGTAATGTCGAGATTATTTTCCCTGTTGTATGCGAATGTGCATGAAAATATAAGATGAATAAATAGCACGATAAAGATAAAGATGATGTCAGAAGTCAAGACGTATCCTCATGCGAAGGAGAATTACCTCGACTCCACCTACATCATAAGTATTATATGTTTCTCCCATGAAGACCTCTCGGTGAAGCGTCAGCCACCAAAGTACTGAAGACTGCTTCTTAATGCTCCAAACATTATCACCTCTGGTTCAGTGACCTTCCGGCAATCGACAACTGGTAGTAACAAAGACGTTCACACACAAGATACGATCATACGGTGGACGAACTTGTGAAAGAGTTTCTGCAGAAATATCCCTCTGCTGGGAGATGTGCAAGACAGAGCGGCAGGAGGTGGAGAGAGAGGTGCAGGGACTGAAAAAGAGGGCAAATGAGAGTTGAGTTGTGCGAGTATCGTCACGCTGAAGGGAATATAAGAGAACATTTTGAAGGAAGGTGATTAGTACGAGGAGAACAAGAGAACAAATTGAAGCGTTAATAAGGTTAGCAGATGGGAAGTATTAACGGGCTACGAGGAAGTAAATATGGGATGGAGTGTGTATTTCGAAGTCCTGATAAAAGTGATAGATGCCAGGGTGGCTGATGTGGGGTGTGAGGGACGTTCAGATATGTTTCACGTAAGGATCGTCCTCGATGAGGACTTTTGTCCTTGACTGAAGCCTCTGACATGGAAACGTAAAAAGCAGTGGCTATCGACGGTGAAGACAGACACTGTGGCAAAATATGACGCCACAACATGTTAAACACCTCACCCACCTGGCAGTCGATAGCTACGTTATACGTTAGCGTACGAGGCCTCATAGTCTCTCCTGCTTCATCCCATGTTCTTAGCTGCGTCTTCTCCTGTCCTCCTTCCCATCCTCTCGAGTACAGACCTGTTCCATCCCTCCCTCCCTCTTGCTACTGCATCACATCTTCATTTTCTTCTTAATTCTCTGCCTTCCCTCTTATTTCCTCTTTCTTATCTTCCTATTTTGCGACTCGGGTTTTATTTCATGTTCTTATGTTGACATGTCTCCATATCCTTCCCCCTCCCTCGCCTCGTCCGCCCCCATTCTTCGCCGTCACTCCTTCATCGTAGGACATTTTCTGCCGCGCTGAGCATCCTTAGTCTCGACAGTTTCCTCACGGCCGCCCGTGTATGGAGATGAGCTGGCGGACCTGCTCTCCGTGGGGGAAGGAGGGAAGGAAGGAGAAAATGAGGAGAGGGAAAAAAGGGGATATGTGTGGGGAAGAGGATAGTGGGTGGGTAAGGAGGAGAACGGAAACAAGAAAGGAAGGAGAGGAAAGATTAGGTAATTAGCTTGGACAGACGGAGGGAGGAAATGTAAAGATTAATGACAAAAATCAAAATGTGGAAATAAAAGTTTTTCGAGAAAAAAGAATTGGGAAAGTCGGATCTAAAACGTTCCTTGGTTTCAGTGTTGAGAAAACTGATCAGATGATTGTGTCTTCACATTTCAAAAATCTTCATAGATCACAGGAAGCCTGAAACAAATGATCTAAGAAACAAACACAAAGACAAGCATTAGATTTTGAACATCTTAAAGATATATGATTACCAAAAGATCTGACCCGTGCGGCGCAAGATGGAGCAGCTGTGGTCAAGACCAGTAGGAAGAAGGCGAAGGAAGCAGTACTCAAGTCACGTCTTGCACAGTGATATAAAGATCCTCACATCCCAGATACACCCAACACACTAAAATTATACCCTACCAAAAGAAGTCCAGGGACCTCGAGGCTCGAGACTGGATCTTGGTGTTTTTTTTTTTTCCCCTCTTGGCTGGAGGTGTATCAGAAGGGTTTGATCTGTGTTCTGCTCTACTTTCTTTTGTTGTTCCTTGATGAGAAAATGTCAGACATCCAAGGCACTTTGCGTTTCATTTCTCTAGCAGAACAACGTAATTTTGATACCAGTAAGTATACATGTCAGGCAACAATTTGCTTCCCCGTCCAGGCTATTTATAATTTATTCAGAAGACTTTGTAACTTTCGAAGTTATGTTGGACGTGGGAGTCAGCTGTAACCATGCAAATGAGAACTCGCAACACACGAGGGCACCGTTTATGACCACATTACTGGCTACTTTATCAACGGGAATTTTGTCTCCAACATTCAGTGATGCCTTGTTTAACGCCCTCTTGAGTCGATAGCCAGATATGCAACACAGGATACATACTGTGATAAGTAAATGTTTGCATCATTATCATGGAAGTTTGTGTGTGCGATTATGCACGTGTAATGTCTCGACAGTAAAGCTAACCACGTTTCATTCTTTTCGTCCTGTCATTTCTTCTTTCGTACTGTTCCCACTCCCTTGTGTTGTCCTTTGCTATCGCTCACTGGCATATATTCCAATGCACATGGCCACAGGATATCTATACGATCACGTTCTAAGTGTTGCCAGCATTTGTATGCAAGAACAAAAGAAAAAAGAAAAGAAAATCGCTAGGAATGCAAACTGGCCACTTCGATGAGAACACCAGCAGGCAAGGTCCTCCCTCAGGTACACGAATTGGCTCGACCACCAATATACAATAGTGACTCAGGCTTGGAAGGCTATTGTTCTACTTCAGTTTCTTTCTTCCCATTTAAAGCATGTAAGTCACCTGGAAATGTATTCCCTATTCCCACTGCACCAATAAGGATCGCAGTTA
Source organism: Panulirus inflatus (assembly GCA_032361765.1). Taxonomy (NCBI): domain Eukaryota; kingdom Metazoa; phylum Arthropoda; class Malacostraca; order Decapoda; family Palinuridae; genus Panulirus; species Panulirus inflatus. Next base: position 8,073 of record JAUUDY010313200.1, read on the forward strand.
CTGTGTGTTATATGGATGTATTTGTTCCTGTCTTCTTAACAGGCATAGGAAATACTACGATTTAGTTGCAGCGCACATCAACCTGCACAGATAAATGTGACGCAGTCATGAAGAGTGATGAGGCTAACCTAATCGATACTTCTGATTAATCCTCTGGTTGAGCCCATGAGACTGGTTGGTAATGAAATAATTCTGATCACTGAAAAAGAAAAGATGATACTGGTTATAAAAGAGAAATATTTGATATTGAACCTTCACTGAAAAGTCGTTTGGTGATTATAAATGAGGAAACTGATTAAGAATAAAATATTTAGCGAGAGCATATCATCAGTACAATTCATCAATACCACACAGCATCACGGAAACTAAGTTAGTTCAAAAACTCAAGACAAATAATACCTCGGAATCTGGACGACCAAACATCAGCCCAGGCAAGCCCAGCTGAACGCTGCCTCTCCCCCTCTTGCTAAAATCCCCTCCCTCGTCGCTTTTTGTTTTGATTCCTTCCCTCGTAATACCTACAAAGGGTTTAGAAAAGGAAACGGTTGTTTGGCCACGGTGTAACTTTAAACTAGACCATAATATAGTTTGTGTTCATGTAATAGCATAAGAGACTCGGGGAAAAAGGTAAGCAAGAAAGAACATGAGTGTACGCTTGGCGAACCAGGGTGACCAAACTGTCATGTTACAATGATCTCCCTGAATATACTATGACGAAGGAAGGCCACAGCATCACAAGGTCCGTGAATCCCAGCCCAACCAGGTTAATAACATCCCAAACGATCGTTATCTAAAACACTGATTCCAGATTTTGAGAACCGTTGGGGACAGCGGAGAAGCACGGATTGTACGCAGTTGTAAACAAGTATAAGTTACTCAGAGTGCACGAAAAATACTAATATGTACACATGCTTGTACAATAAGTGGCGAGGGAAAAGAAAATACTTTCAAATCCTCCAGGTCAAGGAGAGAGCTGCACTGAGAACACAAATAAGCACACGCCTTAGCCTAGCATGAAAAACCATCGCTACCAGGCTGGAGAAAAGAATTTACGTGGGCTTGATTATCTCTGTAACACGTCTTTCCTAACACTGATGTATTGCACTAAATCAGTTTACACACTTCCAGCATGCTGTTATCAGTGATGACTGGAATATGATTGCAACTTAAATGACATAAACTAGGGTTGTGTAACACGACTCAAGCGCCACAATTACGGAAAGTATATAATGTTAGTATGATTAATGTAACACTTCCTAGGGCCGAGTAATTAGATTTAAGACTTGGCTCCTAGACCAGAGTAATTACTTAGTTTCATTAGGGTGACTAGACTTAGGGATATACGACTGTCAAGACGCTAAAGCGAGCAGTGTTTAAGGCGACTTAATTTTGCAAGAGGTGTTTAAACTAGGATACAAGGGAACTCTAGCAGTTGAGCATACAGTTATCAGAACAGAGTCCTGCTCATTAATTGTTACAAGATCTAGATAAACAGTAATATCGGTCAAACCTAGGTAGGAACTTCCTTATGTTTGCGTGCAGCATTACTGCCGTTCACTGTATTCCGAATTGTGCTATAAGCAGAATGTTGAAGCTAGGACCACGTCGCCTGAAACAACTTCCACAAAATGTCGTGGGTAACGGAAGTCTTGAGACGGAACTCGCACACAGCAGGGGGAACATCTTCCACACACTTGCCGGTGTAGAAGATAGAGGAGTAGTGGTTGTAGACGCTACTGTGCGGTGGATGCAGCCGGATATGTATGGAGGACCTGAGCTGGCCACTAGAAACATGGGCTGACAGTCTACACCGTAGGTCTGGCTTGGCAAGGTAGTAAGGGCAAGTGCTGCTTGTGGTGAAGAAAGACTAAGAAAGACGGTCGTCCCGTTGACGTCTTTTTGATATAGGGCGGCGGTGGGCTAGCCGTTAGACTCAAAAAGTGGGGTTCGAAACCAGTGCTGCGGTGGGTGGAGGCGATAAGCGGCGTGGAGTACCTGTGGGGAAAAGAGACTTGTCTCCACGACGTTGGTTGGATGGTTGTTTGGGCTTCAGGCCCATCAACTGCCAGAGTCCTTAAGGCCGACATCGTCAAGCTACATCCGTCAACCGAAAATGATTTAACATTGATAAGACCACATACGCATTCACTATGCATGTGGCCCATGTAGCGCATCGTGCGGCCGTGACACACTCATGAGCTGCTCGCGGTCGAGCTCGCATAAGTTCGAGTCCCGCTCGTGGCAGCCGTTGAGCTAGTCGATAAAAACTGAAGCCTGGATTAAGCTAGGGTATATGTATTTTTAGCGTAAATGAAATGGTTCTGATGATGGCATTCAGCAGCTACTGCTAGTGCCGTCATAGCTCTAGCCTAAAACCATCGTCAAGGAAGGAACACTTAGAATGGTCAGGTGAAGGTCTCGACCTGACCTACGAGCGATCGGGTCAAGGTCTCGGACTCACGAGTGGTAAGAAAGAACTGAGTGGACCCT
>JAUUDY010313311.1:0-20693 GCA_032361765.1 Panulirus inflatus
CAAGAGTAAGAATAACTACTAAAACAAATATATGGTACCAGAAGCTATCTCATGGCTTCGTAATGGTCTATGATGTAAATTTACTGGTAAAGTTACTGCAAGTAATTTTCTGTCTGAAAATATGCATATCCAGATATGGTATATGTAGCCTACCTTTCCATGTCGAAGTTCCCAAGATAGAGCGAAATTTTTTAAGAAGCTTCAAGATGAAAATTAATGTACTGGAGTATCGGAATATAGGATAAAAATCCAGGTCTTTTTTCACTTTATCAGTTATATTAGATTGTCGCACCTTGGATAGTCAAACGCCTGTTTTCCAAAGTCATTAAAATCAAATCAGTTTTGTGCAATAGTGTACTTTTTTATTGATATGTACCAGTAGTAAGCTTTAGCAGCTTCTTGTAAAGTACATTAGACTTTGCTTTGTCAGTAGTTACAGTAAATACAATACTCACCTGGCCATATCTGAGAAAAACTTGAAATTTTACTTTAATTCTTTTATGATCTCAATATCATCACATCTCTGTAGTGTAAATAGAATGTAAATTCAAGCAAATACTTATTTACCAATTATGTGAGAAATTTCATCGCTTTCTTAACGCCGTCAGCTGGCCTTACACAAGGTAAACAAAAGTGGTTAGGTTTATTATTGTACCAAAAATATTGAGTAATTTCTTAGTGTTTCTTTTTGAAATAGAAGAAAATATTTTCGAAAATACTTAAGATCAAGTTGTCAAGGATATTCCCCAGTTGATGTATTGTATTACTTGACATATAAGGGGAATAATGGTTGATAGGAGGATGAGCTGACGTCTGACGCAATTGTTATGTATTACATTTCCAGAACTTGTTATTGTGATGGTGGCATGGCAAAGTCTAGAGTATAGTAGTTACTTCACTTTTTCAGCAACAGTTAAGATAAGGGGTCATGTGTTCTTGGAAAGGAAAATCACTGTACTTGTAGGGGGAGTGTGATTATAGTCACTTAAAGGAACAATGATTTCTTGACAAAAGAGGGTATGGCTAAGAAGGGGAGGGAAGTTATAGCGTATGAAATATAGAAGTCTAGATTGGCTCTTCATCGCTATTACCTCTGGATATTGAGTGTAATTGTGTTGCAGTGCAAGTGTAGCATTAATGGAATGCAGTGACAGTTGAGGAACATGACTGTGCATCATATTTTATTAAAAGATATTAAATAAAATGGAAGTATATTTGGGTAAACGTGGGATTTATTGAAGTAAACTTTGGCAGAGGTGATACCTTTGTAAAAGGTTATCAGAACCTATGAAAACTTCGGTTACCGTCCATAGCAGTTGAGATTTATCTTAATGTTTAATATCCTGGTTGATAATTGCCTGTCACACTCATTGAGTACTGTGAATTGGCACCAGATGTTAACAGACAGGCAGTGGATTAAGTGACTGTGCACTCCTTAACACAAGATGATTTTAATGATGGTATATTTCTGTTATTATTTTGGATACTAGGTATGGTTAGAAGAGGGTTTTATAGTTTTTTTTATTTCTTGTGTGTTTTACCTACTTTTGTAGCAATTAACTTCGTATTCTCCTTGATATACATAACTCTCAATTCTTGTCATCTTTTTCAACATCATTTACTATGATGAATTATAATCAATTCTCTGCACTTTTAATAGACAGGATTAGATATTGGTAACTTTTAACAAAGCTAGAGCCAGGCTGTGATACAAAACTGAATGGCAGAACTACTGCTTGTAAGATGTTATTAGGAATAAACTTAGAAAAATTAGATTTTATACCTGTGAAAAGAAAAGTCTCGCTTGTTTGTATAGCTTATTTTGATGTAACTTGTACTACACCTCATTGTTTTAGGATTACCAAAGTGCACATTGTTTCCTCTATCCATATACATTATGTATGACTTGCATGTTCTGATGACACTTAATTTTATTTCAGTAAGGCAGAAAATATAGTGAACCCACAACACTGAAATCCAAAAAGCCAAAGTTCTCATGGTAACAGATTGGATTCCAGAGAAATAGATATATGATGCAAGATAAAAAACTAACTGGTAATAAAAAGATATTTGATAGAATTGCACAAACTTAAGTTCCAGCCTTACGCCAGTGAGAAGAGTTGGTTTTAGTGCACCCTACATAGATGCCCTGAGTGATGAGAAGGTGGAAAATCCTGGTTTGGTTGGCTGTAAGTGAGTAGTTTCCCATTATTCTTGTTTGTAACTTTAGGCATTGTTTGTGTATGTGTTAATTGAGCTGATATATTACAAGTATATTTCCTAAGGGAATAAAGAAGGGCTTTTTATCCTCTTGCTAATGAATCATTGTACTAAAATAATGAAGCATGACATGTTAGATGAAATATTGTAGTTACTCATAGAATTTTTATTCCACAGACTGTTTATAATCATGGAACGAATTAGTTACACAATGCTCACTTCTTTACTGCGTCGGCATAGTACCCTTCGTTCACTTGCTCACAGGTTACCCAACCTTGCAACTCGTAATGCACAGTCACAGGTATAACTAATATTTTGTATTCTCCTGTATTATCATTCATTCTAGATATTACATAGAAGTACTTTTCCATTTAAAGCACTATTGTTTCAGCTGACAAAGTATTCCAAAATGTGTAACTTTTTAAACTTTCTTTCTGAGTCTGACAGCAAAATGAAGACATAGATTTTAAGTCTTATTGTCAGGCATGGGTGGATTATTTATTTAATGGTCAGCATTTTTAATTGTTAACATTTCATTTCTTATAATGGTGTTCAGAGTAACTAAATATGCACATTATAGTGATCCCTCACAACGGCAGAACACTTAACCAATTTGTCAACTTAGTTTGTCATGCTCCATTGTAGACAAATAGCATTAACTATCATGGTTCCTCTGGCTTTTGCAAAGTAACTTTCTATGTAGTTGATGCTCTAGATAGTGTATCTGGCCAAATAATGGGAATTTTAAGTATACAGGATCCAAGTGAAATAGTATCTGTTTTGTAATTGAAAATTCAAATTTCATACTCCTAAATGTTACAGTAAGGAAGCATGAAACAGAAAATGAGGAAAAACAAAAGACTGCTTGTGGCTTTTATCACTTTGATAAAAATATGAGTTGTCATAGGTTAGTGGAGGACTCCTGTAATTTTGTACCATTTGACTGATGGTCCACAGTTACCTGGGTATGTGCTTAATAGCAGTGAATTCTTGGCCCACCTCTATCAAGGTTCAGCAACGACTTTCTTATGTACATATCATTCTTTTCTTCAGCTGTATTTTATGAGTATTAAAAGAGAAATCTGTTATGATGTACTGTACACAGTTGCTGATAGTTTTATCAAGTGATATCTGTTACTTTCAGAAGCCCTTCAGGACATTTGCTCCATTAAGAAAAGCTTTTATTCAGAGGACTTCACATACACTGAATGCAGCAATATGGACAAACCTCAATAAAGAGTTTACTGCAGTTACTAAGCTCCTTGAAAGGTGAGGGTGATTTCTTCCAGTACATGTTGTGTTAACTACATTTGGCTGCTACTTGAATATGTGATATTCAAATAACCTGCAGGATTCAAATCCAGATATTTAAGAGTTCCTGTTCAGGCTGTTGCATGAAAGTAGGGAAATGGTTAATATTTTCTAATGGTTCGTGTTTTCAAGACAAAAGGTTTATATGATCTACTATCTGTTCCTCATGACAATATTAGTTTACCCCAATCCAGCAAAATTTGTAACTCTGCAACTGCTCATCCCCTAGATTTCCAGATTTTAAACCTCATAGTGTACTCCAGACCAGCATTTGTACTTTTGTCTATACCATATTTACACTCCTGATAATCCTCAAGGTTAATACTTTTCATACCAGCACATTCAGTACTTTGTTTTTGCCTGACTCTTGGTCTTCCTTACTTCTATTGCCATTCACTCAGCATGCATTCAGCATATTGTGGAATATTCTTAAATGATCTAAGACTATGGTATGTGGAAGAGGTTTTGCTTTTGCTTTGATATTTTATTACAGAACATGTATAGACCACCTATAGTTTATAAATATGTAGGGAGTGTTGAATCTTATATTGCATATAGTGTTTGAATTTAGAATTTTTTTTTATGCAACCACAAAAACTTCCTATTGTTTCTGAAGAAAATGGTTGCTTTTTAGGTCAAGGGAAAATGATGTGTCTTATGAAATAATACCTTACAAAATTGCTTTCTCTGTAACTCCCAGGGATATGTTCCTGAAATTTCAAATAGTGTCAGTTATACTATTTGATGTGCTCATTCATTTTAGACAAAAGTTATCATTCCCCAGATTCTGGTTTTTATGTTCCTTGTTTTTATAAAAGTCTTAAAGCCCCACTTTTCTTTTGACAAGATCTGGAGTGCCACGGTCAGAGCAGATTGCAATGTTGCAACGCAGCCTACACACCTCAGCCTCCCAGTCCAACCAGTCCAGTCGAGGTGGGCCTAGTGGGGGAAATGCAGGTCCTCCTCCTCAGGGCAGTGGTGGTGGTAGTGGAGATGGTAACAAGAATAATGACAATGATGAAAGGAAAGGCATGCTAGCTAAGGCTGCATTGTGGATGCTTACAGCATACATGTTTATTGCTATCATCTCTCTGCTTTTCCCTGGCAGTAATCAGCCAGAGGTCAGTCAGCAAATTGTATTAGATTTTTTTTTGATACAATGTCGAATATTTTTGGTTTGTTCATGAACTTAATATTGATATGCATGATAGGACATACTTTTCTCAGAGTTTTTGAAATTGTATTATATACCTGATGATGATAGTCTTCTTATTAGCACTATAACCAAGGATTTTATTTTGACTGTGTTTGTACCTTAGATGGCACGCTATGTCTCATGGAACGAGTTTGTTCATCACATGCTTGGCAAGGGAGAGGTGGAGGAAGTGATTGTGCGGCCAGACATAGACATTGTTACCATTATTCTTCAGGAAGGTGCAGTCATCAAGGGCAAGAAGGTAAGGAAGCAAGTGTTAGTTTTGTTTGCTATGGTATGGTCCTTGCCATTAATATACTTGAAAGTTAAAAGAAGAAACTGTTATTCTTATATTGTAAGTGGCATGCCATTCTTCTTGAGGTTCTAGATATGTATACCTCTTAATGATTCTTGGCATACCTTATCCATGATGTACCATGTACCATTAGTTGGTAATGTACCATATCCATAATGTGCCATGCACCATTACTTGGTAATGTATCATTTTTCTTATGGTTGATGCTTTTACATACATAATTTGAGTCAGATTGCTCATATGCTCTTCTCCCTGTATTTCTCTAAAGCTGTTAAAGCCATATGGCTGGTATGTGTTCCGAAAGTCATTGTAATAGAACTACCCAATACTATTGCTATAATAATTTTCTAAAGCTATACCACCACCAGTTATAGCATTGCAGTCAGCATGTATGGGAATCCAAAATCTTTTTTTCACTTTCCCGTAGACATAATGATCGTTTACATTGCTCATAAATCACACAATCATATTCACAGTTTGATTGTGGAATAATAATGATTATGCTGTAGAATTACATCTTTTATTTTGATTTTCAGGTGGATCAGCGAACCTACCACATGAACATAGTTGACCTACAGCATTTTGAGGAGCGTTTACGGGAAGCTGAAGCAAAATTAGGCATTCGAACAGATCAGGGAATACCTGTGGTATATGAAAGGAGTGGAGATACAGCAGGGAGACTTCTGGCTTCCATTATAGTTGTTGCTATTATTGTCTCACTTCTTTCAAGGAACATGAATATTAAAGGGCCACTCAGTATTGAGGGAATGGTGAGTGAATATATATATATATTAAGTAATGTTTGATATTTGTGCAAGAGCTTGCAGATATGTGGATGTTAGAGGCTGTAATTTGCTTTACATCTTAATTTGCCTTCATCAAAAAGCAATATTTGGACACACTTGATTGAAGCAAAATATTACTTTCTATGAAACAAGATAAATTTTCCCACAGGTCATGTAAACTTTGCTCCTAAATGCCGGAGAAATATATTCAGACTAAAATTTGAATCTCAGCATGTGAATATTAAAAAACTGTAAAGGGTTAGTTTAACTGTGGGATAACACATAAGCAAAGAGCTTTCTGGCACATTAGTAGAATTTCCCAGTGTTTCAGTATTCCATTGTGACATTTTTTCTTTTTACTGGTATTATTTGAAAATGAATTTTGGGCAAGGACATTGCTCACAGCCAGGTAAATGGTATGAACCAGTTAGGAAAAGAGCATCTCATTGTTTGAATTAGTGTTATCCTAGGGATGCATTGATAATCCAGCACCAACAATTCTTGACCTTTCATTACTGTTGGCAAAAATGTCACTTAGTGAAGCCATATGCCAGAGTACTAATGTATCTTATAAAATGTGACTGTGAACTATTTCTTTCTTTAATCTTAACCATGTTTATGTACACTAACACTAACATTTATGTATGTATTAACACATTTTTTATATCTTTTATGTCAGACTCAGATGACTCGAGCAAAGTTCACAATCATTGACCCTCTTCTGCCCGGTTCTGGACGAGGGGTCAAGTTTTCTGATGTTGCTGGTGCAAAGGAAGCCAAACAAGAGGTTATGGAATTTGTTGATTTTTTGAAGAACCCAGATAAATATAGGGCTCTTGGAGCAAAGGTGAGCATTCATATAATTGTTTTATACAATATCTAGCGTTAATAAGGTAAAATTATTTAGTACTTGTTTATTCATTTTTTCTTTAACATTGCTGTCTGTGTCATTTGTATGCTTATATCACAGAGGAGGATGTTCCTGAGGTAAAGAAAGGACAAATGGGTAATTACTTTCATAGACAAGCCAATATGTAGGTTAACTTGAGCAGGAAGCCCCCCTCCCCTGTTGCAAATAAGCTGATATAAATTTGGAAACTTACGCACGTGCACACCAGTAGGAATGTCTGCCATGAAGATAGTGACATACAATTGCAATGACTTGTAAGCTATTTCAAGGAAGCAGGTGTCCTTATGTGTCATTTTTACAGGCAATAATGCCTGATTAAATCATAAGGCACCATGATGGCTTTCTGTATGACCTCATGCCAACTTTCTTGCCGTGAGAAAGCTATGTTAGAAAGTGTGCAGGTAATTAATTTGCTCATATACATTTCAGAATGAATAGTTTTGCCTGGGCCCCATTTTGACTCCTGGAATGAAAGGCTACACCCAGAGAGAACAGATTTGGATTGGAGTTTTTAAGGCAAAACTTAATTAAAAAGATGAAATATAACCAAATTTTTCTTGAGGAATATATGTTACCAGGGAAGATGATAGGTAACAGGGGAGAAGGGGATTGGCTCTCTTAGTAAGGGACAATTTAGTTTCCATAAGCACTTACTGATGGTCCATTTAATCTGTGTAAAGTGGGGGAAGAAACATAGAAAAGTTTCATAATAGTGTTGACAATCAACAGTTCTCCAGAGTGTTTCACTTGAACAGAATAGTTATTTAATGAAAAGGATGATCCTGTGATTAGAATGTTGTGCAGGTGGCAGCAAGATATATGCTTCTCAAAAATGGTAAAGTTCTCAAAATGGAGGACTTTAACTGTAAAGATTTACATGGAGATAAAGTCATGGAGACACAAATTCTGAGAATATTTACTAGTAAAATTCTGTATAAACATGTCACTGAGAACATTAGAGTCAGAGGGGTGATACACTACATTACTAGATCATATTTATGTAGAATCAGGAAATATCATGTATGATGCCCCTTTCGGAGAAAGTGCTCATGTAGTGTTTGAATTTGTCTCTGTGGTTAGTGAGAATATGAAAAAAGGATCAGACTTATAGAGATGGTACTGTCATGATAACTGTTGAGAGTAACAATTTCTGTGAAAACATAAATCAAGAAATAGAATTTCATAGCCAGAATATAGAAGCTAGAGTTTCATGCAGGCATAAGGGTAAAATTTTTTTAGGTGTATTTGAAATTACAGTATTCTGTGTTTCACCAAAGATTTCACTCTTCATATTATCTCAAACACTGCTTAAATATCATTGCAGGTTCCTAAGGGTGCGCTTTTACTGGGTCCCCCAGGCTGTGGCAAAACACTTCTTGCCAAAGCTGTTGCCACTGAGGGCCAGGTACCATTCTTAGCAATGAATGGATCAGAGTTTACTGAGTTGATTGGTGGTCTTGGTGCTGCAAGAGTTAGGTAACACAAGATCCTTTTTTAAGCTTCTTAGTATTAAGTGGAAGGTGTTAAAAACATATGGGGTTAGCGGAAAGTTCTTAAATGTAATGAGGAGTTTTTACCGGGAGAGTAAGGCATGTATGTGAGTAATAAGTGAAGAGGGTAAGTAATTTTCTTTAAAGATAAGTCTGCATCAGGGATGTGCAATACCATTTTGGCTGTATAATCTGTTTATGGACAATGTAGTGATGGAGGTGAACACAGTTGTCTTAGAATGAAAGTCAGGTCAATGGCATTCTGGGGCATGGGAGGTGATTCACTTCCTGTTTATAGTTGACACAGCTTTGGTGGTGGACTCAAGAGAGAAGCTTTTACTGTGGAATTAGTGAATGTGTGAGAGTAAATGTTGGGAGGTATGAGTAATTTGAAGCAACTGCAGGAGCTAGGTTTTGTACTGTTAGCATGTTTTATATATTTTCATGGCTGTGGCATCATTTAAGCTTAGAGTGAGGTGTGGGGTTGCTGTGTTCTTTTGCTAAATCTCGAAACAAAATGGAATGAATCAAAGTTATTCCAGTTGTTGATAAGTATAATGCCCTTATGTCATCTGAATCAGAGAGGAATTAGAATGATAAGTCGAAATAGTGATGTCTGTAAAAGAAAGATGCTGAAAGTAAAAGAGAGAAATTAGTATCTGATTGAGATAGGTTGTTACAATGCTATAACATTTTGAATGCTGGAGAACCATTAGTTGTGAATGATTGTATCAAATTATTCTCCTTAGCTTGAACAAGGTGGTCATGCAGAATTTTCTTATTGATATGTAGAAAGGTCCCTTTTTTATCTGACTTCTTCAGATTTTATTCTATCTTTTTCAGGGACCTGTTCAAAGAGGCCAAAAAGAGGGCACCATGTATTGTGTACATAGATGAACTTGATGCAATTGGTCGAAAGCGCTCCAGTGGGCTTGGTGGCTTTGATGGTGGGTCAGGTGAATCTGAGCAAACGCTGAATCAGCTTTTGGTAGAGATGGATGGTATTGGCTCAAAGGAAGGTGTAGTGCTTCTTTCCTCAACGAACCGACTTGATATACTTGACAAAGTGAGTTATCAATTTTTATTGTATACTAGGGAAGAGCATTAGGTAGAAGTAATAGATTGGAATATTAGGTAGACACATTAGGTAGAAGTAATCAGTGGAACATTAGAAAGGAGCCACTAGACACACTGCGCCAGAGTTGCCTTTTTCCTTGAGCAAAGACTTTTGCCTTAGACCCACTTGAGGGAGTTCCTGAAGGGAACGGGCATCAGAGATATAGATAGAAGATGGATATACATTTTCAACGTAAAACCTTGTCTATCTCCCCATACATTCTCAAAGGCAATGTCACATTTATATTCTAGTACTTTGTCTTCTCTCCTTTAGCCTTGATTTCCATCTGCAGATGTCTGGGCATGAAATTGGCAAAGTTCCAGAAGTATTCTAGGTCCATGTTCTGAGTTTGAAGAATCTTGATATTCTGAATGAGGTGGGTCACTGATAAGACATTGCAGGAAGCTGCTACCTGATCGTGCATTCTGAGTGCCCAGTGCACCAAGAAATCTCACATGTAAATACATTTTCTTGAGTCAAGGAAAAAATTTGGGCTTTCTCCTCCTTAGAAAGGTAAGAGCCAACCGTGTTGAAGCTTAGGTGGAAGAAAGACAGCACCTGGAAATGAAGTGAGCCAAGAAGATTAAAGAAAGAACAGCCTTCCCTCAAGATAGCTTGAGGCACACTGAGGCAAGTTGCTGATGGTCATACTTTTAGAAGCCCTAGTAGTCTCAGCGACCACATGTATGATGATTTCATCCAGAGGGTGTCATATGCTTGCACCCACAATAAGCCTTTGCTGTGTTTTGCCTTTGAAAATACGTGGAAGGTAGACTTTTAAAACAAGGAGTCTTTTGGCCTGTAAAATGGAAGGTGCTTACCTTACATTTTGGCCTTCTGATGTATGTTATCTTAAACCTCATCATAGGAACTTATGATAATGAATAAGGAATTGCAGTTTTAGAGTTGCATTTTGGCTCATTAGTCTTATTTTGACCCCTTAGTAAAGTGGAACAGATGATGACTCATATTAATATATTGGTTTCTCAATTATATGGTAATACTAAGATAAAAACTTATTGTGTGCTGTGAAGTCATTTTGTCTGTAAGGGTGAACTGGTGAATAGTTATGAAAGTTTCACTTGAATCAGCTTCATGTAAAGAGAAAATTGTTATGAAGTTCTCTAGTATTGTTGAAGACAGGGTTAATTTTGTCAAAAGTTGAGGATATATTTGATATATCAGGTTAGCTGAACTTTGCTCATCCCATGTAGATGACAATGGTAATAAAAGTGATAGATAGGTAGATAAGTTTATTACAAGGCTACTGTTTGTTTTAGAGTGAGATTATATGTACCAATCACCTTTGAGTTTAGGAAACTTTGAATGCAGAAAGCAACACACAATACTTTTATTTGAATTGTACAACCTCAACACCCCATTTATGGGACCTGTACAGCTTCAAGGCTATTTTCCAGTATGAAGTGGAGAATAGATGGACTCCTTTGGAGTGGAAAGTTTCTCTCTGAGACTGTGCTATTTTTTGTCCATTGACAGTGATACAGCCTTGCTAAAGGTGACTTTTTACTTACTGTGTAACCATGTGCTGATGAAATATGGTAACACTATTGAGAGAAAGATATGGATACATTGTTTAATTTTGTTATTCCATATTTTAGGCTTTATTACGACCAGGAAGATTTGACCGTCACATCTTAATGGACTTGCCAAATATGGAAGAGCGCCGTGAAATATTTGAACATCACTTGAAAGCCATTGTTCTTGAAAAACCAACATCATATTATTCTCGACGATTGGCATCTCTCACCCTGGGATTCAGTGGTGAGGACATTTTTTTTCTTTTACTTTTATCTGATATTACATTTCTCATTGCTCAGCAGGATAGCCTATGCAAGCTCTTACATATCACCAGCCTTTGTACATCTTAATAATCATTTCCCTTCTAACATTTATTTCATACAAATTCTTCCTACATCTATACTCTGACTTGAGAGGGTTATGTTCCCTGGAAGGCATATTGCAGCTTGATTCATCATATGGTGAGCATTGGAAATTGATCCAAAGTTGGGGGGATGGTCAAGTTTGTAATAAAAATTTCCCCAATCTAACTTTTTTTTTGGATGGGCAATGACTGAAAGAAATTAGCTTACCTCCAGTATACTCCACTATGTCATGGCAATATTTAGATGGTATTTAATAGAATCGTATTGAAGAATGTAGTGATCAGGGCATGAAGTGCTGCTGCAGTGGGATGTAGGGGAGGGTGGGTTACTGTAAGGTATAGGCAGGGATACTAGGCTTATCTGTATTTTTTTCCCTGTATAATCTTATTCATCACTGATTGCCATGTTACAGATATTGCAGATAACATTCATTGAAAACTAAATGAAAAATGAGGTAAAGAGGGTGTAATATAGCTGCACATGGGAGAGATGATAATAGGAGACCTGATATTCCAAGATGAGGTCCCCTGTTTTCAAGGCCTAAAAGCGTGAAAGATACAGGATGGTAAAGCATTGAGGGTTCCTGGAAGGGAGAGCATCTACACACGAGACTTTGCCATGTTAGTAGGGCTGGTGCGTGGTGCTCACCACACTAAGTTTGTTTACATCACCCCTGACTTATCTGACTGGACAACGTCTGCCATATCACAGATAATACAAACTTTACATAGCCCTGGGATTTTCTGAGTGAAACACTAGAAAGGACAAAAGCTCATAATTTCCTTCAGCAATTCCTTTCAGGAAGTGTTGAGCAGTATTTGGCTGCCTTGAACCCTAAACCCAGTTTTCTTCATTAGTATTCTTGGCTTGCATTATTTTTCAAAATATGCCAGTCTCATCCACATTAAACACTTTTTAAGGTAGCTCTTCCTTTGTAATTTTCTTTTGATCTAATGTGTCAGTTATACCCTCGATTCTTGCCACTAACAAACTTCTTAAGCACTTCTAATTTCATCTCTAGAGTGATAGCCCCATATCCTGTACTACCTTGAGTATCTTTTAAATTTTCTTGCAGACATATTGAAATGACTGCACAAGCTTTGGAGGCAGCAGATAATGGAATAGATGGTACAGTAGTGTACACAAACTGTGACTTGCATCAGGTGATCTCTAGTTTACAATCAGGCCACTTGTAAGTGGGATACGAATGTATTTTGTCAGTTGGCGGGATATGAATTGAATAGTATTTTACCATGACGTCCATAAAATATGTTTAATAAGTACAAAGATACCTTAGATTATCTTTTATCTGCCTGTTCCCTTCAGGAACTCCTGTGAGGGGGTGGCCCCTTCAGAATATCTTGACATTTCTAATTAAAAGATTACTTGTACATTAAGAATATGAATGTAAATTTTTTTTTGCTTTTTAGATTTGCTGCAAAGATTAACTGTACCTAAGTTGATAATGTACCCTAATTCTCAAGTGTCACAAGTTGGAGTAAAGGTATAACCATATTCTTCCTTCTTACTTCCACTCTGCATTTACCTACTTTTCTCTTTACCTTATTATTATATACTCTTTTAATTACTCTTCTTTTTTCCACTCTTTTCCATTGTTCTTGACATCTCAGCATGTAGGATTCTTGGAAAGGGGACATATCCAGGTACTTTGAGAAATTAAAATTTTATGTTACATACTGTATCACTTACTGCAGTAGCTTCCATTAATTTAACCAGACATTTTGGTGCATTATAAATGACAGCTAGATACTGTATGGGAGCAGATGAAGCCATATCTTCATCTGTTTTTGGTGCTACCTCGCTGATATAGGGAATGGTGAACATTTATGAAAAATCTGCATTGTGGACCTATTGACCATTGTTAGCGTTGAGTTTAGGATGGAAACTAAAGTCCATCACTGTCATAAACAGATTTCCTTGGCCAAGGTTCCACTGAAGCCGAATCAGACTGAAGCTAAGGCTCAGTTTCAGCACAACCAGCAATACATTTTCATGATGCAGTTAACTTTAGACAAGTGAGCAGAGTGCCCTTACAAGACAACAGGTGTGGATGTTACGTATATTAATGTATCATGAATAACAAAAGAAATGTGAACATTCTTCTTTCTACAGGTGCTGATATTGCAAATGTTGTCAATGAGGCAGCACTACATGCTGCAAGATATGCAAAGAGGGTGGTGACAGCCCTTGACTTAGAATATGCTGTTGAACGAGTAGTTGGTGGCACTGAAAAGAGGTCTCAGGTAAGAATGAAAGGCAGATGTTTAGAAATTTTCTTTAGTATATGTTTGAGCTTCCATTGTAGATGACGTAGAGACTGGACATATGGAAAAATGTGGAAATAACAACTTTGTTCATATGTTCCTGGTGCTTCCTCTTAAAGGTTGGAAAAGCCTCAGTTACTGCATACAGTTGTTTGTTGACTTGGGAGTAGGCGCATGCACACATTATTACTATTGATGTATTATTGGGAGAGCGGTTCTACCCTTATGCTGCTTAATCTCTTACCAATGTAAGTGAAGAGAGACGAAAAAGTTGAGAGTTAATATGAATAAAAGAGAGGTAATTAAGTTCATGAAAGGGGAGAGATAAGTTTGTTGGAGCATGAATTTGAATGGAAAGAACCTTGGAGATGTGGATACCTTTTTTTTTACCTCTCAATTTCTCCAGTCATTTGCACTTTTTTCCTCCTTTCAATTTCTCCTCTATTCGTACCAGTCATTTGCACTTTTTCCCTTTACGTACTATCCATACAGCTGCCTTTTCTCTTTCACTGATGATTTCATTGGGAAAAATCAAAAAAGAATTTCATGCAAGCCATTTCAGTAATGTGAGCTCATATGCTCGTTAGCAACAGAAATGGATCAGACTAGAGAGATTATTCTCCCCCTAGGTTGATTGGGAACCGGTATCACAAGCTTACTAAATGCTTCCATGTTTGTATGTGGTTATTTAGAATAAGCAAAGTGAGGGAGGGAAAGAATGTGAAGTTTGGGACCAAAAATAAGTGTTTATATGTGTATACATATAACCCTTGCCTATGCCAGGTACCCATTTATTGATTATCTTCAAAGGGAAGTTTTTTAAGTTGTGTCCCTATATTATGCATCGTTGTCTTCATGTAAATCAGGTTGCGATTGAAGTTGGTATGCTCAGAAAAACCACGAATGCTAAGGCAGTCATCTCATTTTATACAGTTTGTTGCCCCATGTAATTCAAAGTAGGCTGTATTGAATCTGTGTCATGTGCCACATCCCATTGATTATAGTTTTTTCATAAGCAAACTGCATTCATACAGATATGGTTTTTATGTTTGCCAGACTTGAAAATTATCCAAGATTGTTCACTTGAAATTCCTAAGTTAGGTTTTTTGGGTTCTTTTAAATGTTTTTATCCCACAGGCACTGTCTCCAGAGGACCGCAGAGTTGTTGCCTACCATGAGTCTGGCCATGCCTTGCTTGGCTGGTTGCTGAAGCATACTGATGCTCTGCTTAAGGTTACTATTGTCCCCAGAACGAATCAAGCTCTAGGATTTGCTCAGTATATACCTAAGGATCAGAAACTGTACACTCAGGAGGAGGTAGTAGAATTACAAGTTTAACTTTTTATTTTAATGATACTGCTGTATAATACTGAACTGTTAAATTTAGGTGCATATGTTCTTGCCACAGTTGTTTAGATTACCTTGTCCTTTAATCTTGATTATGTTGGATATGGAATATTTTTAGTTT
Organism: Panulirus inflatus; assembly: GCA_032361765.1. NCBI lineage: Eukaryota > Metazoa > Arthropoda > Malacostraca > Decapoda > Palinuridae > Panulirus > Panulirus inflatus. The sequence goes on from JAUUDY010313311.1 coordinate 15,002, forward strand.
ACAAAACTGTTATGTTCTTTATGAGGAAATTAGTTTGGATGATATCATTTAATCAGGAACTGAGTTTTTGAAAGATACTGATGGATTTCAGTCGTCATCTGCATTGTTAGTCACATTCAAAGTGGGATCGTACATGCAGGAGCTATCCCAGATATTTTGGTTACTAAAAATCCTTACTCAATCCCTTCATGGTTTAAAACCTCATTTTCAAAATCTTCAGAATCATTCTTCACATTGCTTCTGCTCAGACTTAAGTGAAGAAGGTTCACCAGCAAGTATGTATGAATGGAGTATTAGAATTGTGGAAGTAGGAAAAGACAGGAGGGAAGAAGGAAGGATAAACAGTATTATGAAATAATATTCTTCTTTAGATGTCTTGAGTATTGGGGAATTAATGCCGTATGTAGGTGATGTGTAGAACTGAAAGAGAAATAAAGTGGTTTGATTTTGTCAAGTTATGATAAGATCACCCGATTAGGTAGTAGTTGGTATGCAGCCAGCGACCAGGGAGGTATATTACTAGTATTACCTGCCTGGGTATCAGGAGGGTTAGTGATATCTGCTGAGGGAGCCAGTATTTTAGTGGTTGTCAAGTTGCACTCCTTTGACCTAGGTAGCTGTCTTTTCTTTCTGGTTCACTTACATGTGGACTATTGGCATTCTGTCCACAAACACAATTTCTCCTTGTCATATGTAACACTCATTTACACAGCTTATTCTTCGTATCTCTAGATTTTCCTGTGGTGGGCACTTTGCACTAGCCCTGCCTTTTGGCAAAATAGTAGGAGCAGTATATAGAAGGCAAGAACATTAGGTAGGAGCCTCTGCAAACACTGCACTAGACTTGCCCTCAGCCAGTGGCCTTTTAAGGGTGAGGCACTAAAGGCTAAGAAGCAGCACTGGAGTTCTTTAGTTGTGGAGACTGTTGCTGTGACCACCCCCTTAAGGGAATTCCAATTGGAACAGGCATCAGAGATATAGATAGATAAATAGATATGTGAATGGAGTTGTGTGAGACAGAGCAAATTGATTAGCTATAAAGTTTTGTGTGTTGAAAAAGACAATTTTTATCTTTTTACTGGATGACAGCATGTATTGCACTTTAATAGTGACATGACAACTAATTAAGGACTTAGTGAAAATCTCTTTATTCATGTATTGATGATATTTAAGAACTGTATTATTTTGAGTTATTGATATTAAACAGCTACCTTGTAATATATTTGTTGGTATTGAAGAATTATGTAGAGAACTCTTCCACATAACGGCGTTGCTCAGTCATACATACACTTCATTACATGCAACCCTGCAAAATTTTGCTTTCTATTCCTACTTATTGTAAGCATTGGCAGAATAGCAGCTTTTTTTGATCATTCAGTTTATTACAGTAATTTCCTACCAGAGCACTGATATTGAAATACATTATTACATAAGAAACACCCTTACTTCAGTGAAAAATTAACAACATAAACCTGAAGGTAAAGTAAGCTGGATTATTCATTACAGATTTTTGAGAGGATGTGCATGGCTCTTGGTGGTCGTGTTGCAGAGTCTTTAGTGTTTAATCGAGTTACTACTGGTGCACAGAATGATCTTGAAAAAGTCACCAAAATGGCATATGCTCAGGTAACAAATCTCTCTGCTTTTGAAAAATGTGTACTTATCTTTTAGTTTGAAAAGTCTTTGCTGACATTTTATAATATTAAAAAAGAAAATTTCTCAAAATTTTGATAACTGTATTTTACCTGTTTTTGTAGGTAAGAACATTTGGATTCAGCGATATAGTAGGTGCAGTATCTTTTCCTGAGGAGGAATCAAGGGAGATTGGGCGGCGACCATATTCTAAGAAACTGGCAGCAAGTATAGATGAAGAAGCATCTCGACTCATATTTGCGGCTTACAAGAAAACTGAAGAAGTTCTTTTGGCTAATATGGACAAATTAAAACTGGTTAGTGTTCATACATAGCTTGATAAACATTTTGCAGTAGCATATAGCCTTATAATGAGCACTCATTGTAGTATTGAAATATTGGTCTATGCTACATTCTCAAATTTCATTTTAAATACTCTTACCCAGAAGTAGGATACCTGTTTTGTAGGGTCTGTAGTGTCAGTCAGTTGGGGCAATAGTGTCAGTCAGTAGAGGCTGTAGTGTCAGACAGTAGCAGCCGTATTGTCAGTCAGTAAAGGTCGTAAAGTCAGTTGGTAGGGGCTGTAATGTCAGTCAGTAGGGGCCGCAGTGTCAGTCAGTAGGGGCTGTAGTGTCAATCAAAAGGGGCCATACTGTCAGTCAGAAGAAGCCGTAGTGTCAGTTGGTAGTGGCCGTACTGTCAGTCAGTCGGGGCTGTAGTGTCAGTCAGTGTGGGCCGTATTGTCAGTTGGTACAGGACGTAGTGTCAGTCAATTGGGTCCATAGTGTCAGTCAATAGGGTCCATAGTGTCAGTCAGCAGAGTCCATATTGTCAGTCAGTAGGGCCCTTGTGTCAGTCAGTAGGGGCCGAAGTGTCAATCAGTAGAGGCAGTGGTGTCTGTCAGTAGGGGCTGTAGTGTCAGTCAGGAGGGGCTGTAGTGTCAGTCAGTAGGGGCCATATTGTCAGTCAGAAGAGGCCGTAGTGTCAGTCAGTAGAGGTGGTAGTGTCAGTCAGTGGGGGCCATAGTATCAGTCAGTAGAGGCTGTATAGTCAGTCAGTAGGGGCTGTAGTGTCAGTCAGTATGGTCCATATTGTCAGTCAGTAGAGGCCATAGCATCAGTCAGAAGGGGATATATTGTCAGTCAGTAAAGGCCACACAGTTAGTTAGTAGGGTAGGGGCCGTAGCGTCAGTCAGTAAAGGCCGTAGTGTTGTCAGTCAGTAGGGATGTAATGTCAGTCAGTAGCAGCCAGAGTATCAGTCAGTTGGGGCCGTAGTGTCAGTCAGTAGGGCCATAGTGTCAGTCAGTAGGGGCCGTAGTGTCAGTCATTAGAGGCCGTAGTCAGACAGTAGCAGCCATATTGTCAGTCAGTAGAGGCTGTCAAGTCAGTTGGTAGGAGCCGTAGTGTCAGTCAGTAGGGGCCATAGTGTCTATCAAAAATGGCCATACTGTCAGTCAGAAGAGGCCGTAGTGTCAGTTGGTAGGGGCCGTAGTATCAATCGCTAGGGGCCATATTGTCAGATAGAAGAGGCCGTAGTGTCAGTTGGTAGGGGCCGTACTGTCAGTCAGTAGAGGCTGTAGTGTCAGTCAGTATGGGCCGTATTGTCAGTCAGTAGAGGACGTAGTGTCAGTCAGTAGAGGCCGTAGTGTCAGTCAATAGGGTTCATAAAGTCAGTCGAGGCCATATCATCAGTCAGTAGAGGCTGTAGTGTCAGTCAGTAGAGGTAGTAGTGTCAGTCAGTAGGGCTGTAGTGTCAGTCAGTAGGGCCGTAGTGTCAGTCAGTAAAGGGCGTAGTGTCGTCAGTCGGTAGGGGCCGTAGTGTCAGTCAGTAGAGGGCTAGTGTCGTTAGTCAGTAGGGGCTGTAGTGTCAGTCAGTAGAGGGCGTAGTGTCGTCAGTCAGTAGGGCCGCAGTGTCAGTCAGTAGAGGGCGTAGTGTCGTCAGTCAGTAGAGAACGTAGTGTCGTCAGTCGTAGGGGCCGTAGTGTCAGTCAGTAGAGGGCGTAGTGTTGTCAGTCAGTAGGGGCCGTAAAGTCAGTCAGTAGGGACAATAAAGTTAGTCAGTAGAGGGAGTAGTGTGGTCAGTCAGTAGGCAGCGTAGTATTCGTTGGCTGGGGCATCTAGCAGTGTTTTCCTCCTATTTTTGATCATGACATATTTCTCCATTCATTTTCAGAGTAACAGTCAACATAAGACGTAAAGTATATCCTTCTTGGCTACCAGTCATCTCTAGTTCTCTGAATTTCCATTGCTATGATGACTGTAAACTGGAACTTACTTTTCCCAGTAAAGATTATGACAGGGGAAAAGTAGAGCTTTAACTAGCAATGTTAAACATATACAGAAAATCAGTTGTGTAATAAGTACAAAACTACCAAGAAACCTGGAGTAACATAAACTACAGCATATCTTAAAAGGCTGGCAGATTTTACCCGAAAATAATAAATCTATAACAATATCTAAGTGGCTAATCATTCTACAATAATACTTACTGTTGTGTGTTCTTGAACCATACAATGTTCACAAACATCGACCCTATGTTCAAAACAGAACTGATTAGATACTATTTTCTTGGAACATTTACAGAGACCCATTTTGTGTGTGAGGTTGTTGTTGTTATGGTGCCACCGTGTCCAACGTCGCTTACATAACCAACATGACATCTACAACCTAACCTAACCAGCCACTATTTCTCCTGCTTCCTCTCTCTCTCTCTTTAAGGATTTGTACAACTTGAATGTTCCCACTTTAAATAAAAGGAGTAATCTCTTTTCGATAAACAGCATAAGTAACCTTTTTTCGATAAACAGCATAAGGTAAACATCTCGAAGAATTACTAAAAAAAAAAAGTTTCGAACATGAAAAACATTTGCAACTTAATTTTTTCTATTATCGATTATATAACTTTTCTTTTAAAAAAAATCTTCAGCTTCACAGTATTTAGATAAGAACAGATAATAATTCCATCAAATTGACTTCCTGCGCCAAGAATCCTCTCTAATCTTATAATTCCGGTAAAGAAGTCTTATCCCAATGTAGATACAACGCATGATATATAGCTTACTATGTTTATTATGAACAATTACGTTTTATATATTCTGGGTCATTACCATTAATGATGTTATGGCCATATTCTCACTACTCCTCTGTATTCTAATAAGGTTGACTTGCTTGCTGCATTAAATAAATGATAGATTAAAAAGACTCACTTGTTTCAACCAATAAACGGTCGACAGATAAAATAAACACCAAACGTACTATATTACCCACTACATATTTGCAACAGCAAAAACAGAACATTTGAAATTGATAATAATGATAATAATAATAAGGGGAAACATACATCCGATAGTCTCATTATTTCTTATGTAGAGATCATACTTATGACTGACCTATCATTATGATGTAAAATGAACATAATAGATTGTAATAAACTAGTTAAACAAATTATACAAACTCGGCGAAAACCAAAAACCATTTGGACTGTATGAGCATTTGCACCTAATATCCCCTTAGCTCAGTTCATGTTTGTAGGAAATCTGGGTTTTGCGCGTGTTCATCTTAAAGTTATATTATCAGAAGTAATAATCAGGTTATGCATCATATTCTTTTTTACCTTAACCAATCAACTAACCATTACTATACCACAGCCGCTAGTGACGGGCTGGAGAACACGGCCAAGAAACATACGGGCTGACAGTCACCATTTTATATTTAACTTGTATGAGAGGAAATGTAATAATCTGACACACGAAAACTAATAAACTGTAGCTAGACTTTACATGTGTGGAAATAAAAAGAGTGTGATTGAGAGAGCAGAAGAGGGTATGTTGAAATGGTTAGGTCACATGGAGAGAATAAGTGAGGAAAGATTGACAAAGGATAAATGTGTCAGAGATGGAGGGAACAAGAAGTGGGAGACCAAATTGGAGGTGGAAGGATGGAGTGAAAAAGATTTTGAGTGATCAGGGCATGAACATGCAGATGGGTGAAAGGCGTGCAAGGAATAGAGTGAATTGGAACGATGTGGTATACCGGGGTTGACGTGCTGTCAATGGATTGA
>JAUUDY010313312.1:0-11832 GCA_032361765.1 Panulirus inflatus
ATATAATCATGTAGAGAATCTCCAAATTAAATGTTCAAGAGATGGGGCCCTACAAACGTATAACCCTGTCCCCACACAGTGCAAATGGGCAACACTCGCACACACACACACACACGGGAGCATAAATACACATTATATTTTCAATGTTTATGAATCACTGGTGATTATTTCCTGGCCAGTTGTTGGCACCCCTTTGATGCTGGTGTGGAACAAATCCACAATGAATGTTTGAATAAGTCTCTAACATTACTGTATCCTTCCAGCTGATACGTATCAATTTTACACTTCATGTAAACATTTCGTAAAAAGACCTCATTAGATATAATGAACCCCGACAGAAGTGCTCCAGAATCATATACCGTTATATATGATATATATATACGACTATAGTACAGTGAAGAGCGAGCATTTTTCACTGAACACACAATGCCTCCTTGACAGCAGGATTCGAACCGCTGCCAATTTCTGTGGGAGTTTGGTACGCTAACCATTAGTCTATGGAACCCACAGTAGAACGCGGTGTATCCCATTATTAGTAATGGAATACCCTTCGCCTCGCGTCCATGAGCAACGGGGTCTAGCTAGACCCGTCACATTCCGTCACACTCGCGTTACCCAGAAACCAACAGTTTTACCAATATTATTGTCACATGTGCAGGTATATGTACACCAATATAGTGCAGATGAGCGTGACTAGAAATACTGTATAGATTCTAAACCTCTTGTCTTGCACGCTCGCCGTAATTTCCTTTGTTCGAACACCTTTTGTTCTGCCGCTAATCCTCTTCTGTTCCTGACGCTCTCCTTTATGTTCTCCATCTACATCGTTGCCCGGGCGTCCAATACACATTCCCCTCGCTCCATTCCAATGCACACCGAGGCTTTAGCGAGTTCAACATACATATGTTTTTTTTTTTCTAATGTAGATGCCTTTTTCTTATAGTCAATGATACACTTCCAAGGTGTCAGGATTTCGAATTGGTTCACTTCTTTTCTAACTAGTTCCAGTCCAGTATGACACCACAAGAAAGTCTACGTAGCTTTGTTTCGTCTGCCTTGTACGCTTTTCCCCGGACATTGTAGTGCCTTAAAGATAAGAGATAACGGTCGACGATAAAGGAATGACTTTATCGAAAGCTTGAGGCAAGACGGGTCACTCGCTTGTGGACACAAATGAGGATTTGAGGGAAAATGGAAATACTACGAGTAAGAAAAGAATGGTGGAAGTGAGTGGGTTTGGAAAAAAATAGGCTTTTATGTGAAGAAATGCCAGGAGAGATCGAGTGTAGAATGGCAAAAGGTGAGACGTGCTACACACACACTCACTGTATGCATGTCGTTTACTTGGAAATGACCACGTACGATAGAAATCGCACGCGAAAGATACATCTCTGACAGTCGCTCACATGAAACTGGATCTAGAAAAAGACCACCAGTAAAGATTGATATGTTCTCCTTATTTTGTCTATTGATCCCGAAGGCTAGTCTCTATTGGTCACTTGTATTCCCAGGGTAAACCACCTATGTAGCAGATATGGTAAGACGAACGCTATGGGGAAAAAAAAATATTGGTCTTGTCTTTTCAAAACTCGTTGTGATTCTTCGTACAAAACCTTCGCATCTACAGATCTTCGTGGGTGAAACAAATTGACAATATATTGTCTCTGTTGTTCCTTTACACGTCTTTCCTGATAATCTGTTTTTATCATTATTCAGTTATACTTCCAAAGCTTCGCTCTGTCTTCTGTATCTCATTTCCTGTTCTCATTTCTATTGATTGACTTTTCATCCCTATCTATCAGCCTTCCACATCATGTTGCCCGAGATATACTATGCGTTGCCCATGACGTTAGATATAACCAATTTGGTTATACACAAAGCACCATTAGTTCTCATAAGAAACTAGTATATTCAATTAGTTGTGAATATACCACAGAGCTCTTACAAGGTGAGATAAATAGACAACCCTTATGTATTGTAGACTTTGGAATTTGAGCAACAATAAGCATATTTTTGTTATACAGAAATATATTAAGATATATCTTCTGAAAACCTCCTACAGTTTCGTCTCCCATTACCTATGTTAATTCTTCCCTTTGAGTAGATAGTCTATTTCAATTCAGACATTCTTGTGAATTGATAATAACTTCAAAGTTATGGCACAACGTGATAATACAGTGGATCTGGATTACTGGCACAGCTGACTGATTATGTTGTAAGTGCCAAGTTATGGTACACAGGAGTAGGTACCTGGGTTATGGTACAAATGGTAGGTAAGCGGATTACGGATGATTATTATAATGGTACAGTAAAGGTTTTAGGTTATGGTACAACCAAGTTACTGCAGTGCTGGGTTATAGGTTGGGGGCAATATGGTTGGTTTATTGTGCAGTTGCTAGGATGTGGCAGAGGTTTTGGGCTATGTTACGACAGGTACTGGGTTTATGGTGCTAGATTATGAGACAGGCGCAGCTATGTTTGGTACAAGTGGTCTAGGTTATGGTACAGAAGCGGGGTTTTATGGTGAGTATGCAGGAGGATAGCCTTCAGCTCCATAACAATCCCCTATCTTTGTGGTTTTCTCTTTATTTCGTAGTGGACAAAAGAGAAAAAAAAAACTCGTAGGATCAGATTCCCTTATAGCCAAGATGTTGAGGGAATGACCCCACGTTGTCGGGAGCAAGAGCAAAAGGTGTTAAAAGCGATATCTATAGTGAAGTCCACGATATTTGTGACATTGTATCGTATTTCACACGACCGGCAGGCCAACATGGGACCCTTTTTCTTAGACCAGCTGAGGGTCATATTGCAATACCAACACATGACCTGAGAAAGCCACTTTTGGCGTTAGTGTGAAGAGCCTATCGGGATAGGAGTCTTAAATTGTTTATTCCCTGTTCGCTGAAGGTAAACCTGAGGTTTTTCCAAGCCTCCTGTTCGCCAAAGAGATTCCTAACAGTATATCGAGATGCGTTTTCTATATAGACAACATAATTCTATATATTTACCTCTCTTGTCTACTGTCTTGTGGAAAACGTCGCTTGGTTCTTTTCTGACAATGCGTGAGAACAAGAGCAACACCTCAGACAAATGTGTAGACCATTTCTTTAAAGAAGTTCTTGTGTAAATTAGACTTGATATTATTATCATGGGTGGTAATGAGTCGGAGGGGAAAGCACTGTTGAGGTGTTAGCAGTAGCAAGAGTCCATCAGGGTCCCGGCAGAGCAGGTTGAGCTGCAGACATTCAGTGCAGCAGATGAGGCAGCAGATGCAGTAAGCAGGGAACAGCATAAACCCAGTGATGCATATCCCCTGTTAACCCTTCACACGAGCTGGCTACTTCTGAAAAAAAAGACAAAGGCTGTTATTAGATCATGTGCTAATTTGGAGTTGTGGATTGAGAGAGGTTGTTGGATGTGAAGGTGTCGAGAGGGACGAGGTATGGAATGCTTGATCACTTCTTGGTGAAAGGTAGTTTGATGTGATCTTGTGAAAACGATATGTAGTGAGCTTAATGTGATTGAAAAGGTCTTCCAAGATGTGCCGAAATGGTTCGAGCATATAGACAGGATGAAATAGGAGTAAATATGAAGATCCATGCAGAGGAAGAGAGGTGAGAAAGACAAGATAGAAGAATAGAGTTGGAATATCGAGGACTGAACCTTCAGGAGAGAGTGAGGCTTGCGTCCGGAGGGAAAAAAAGAACTGGATCGATGTGGTATAGTGGGGCCAACGTGCTATCATCAGGGAAATGGCGTACAAGCATGAAATGTAGATATTCCAAGAGGTGGATTGGGCTTGCTGGGTTAAGGTGGAATTGGGGACAAGTGTGGAAGGTCACACCACTGAGGTCACGCTACTGAGGTCACGCTACTGAGGTCACGCTACTGAGGTCACACCACAGAGGTCACACCACTAAGGTCACGCTACAGAGGTCACACCACTGAGGTCACGCTACTGAGGTCACGCTACTGAGGTCACACTACAGAGGTCACACCACTGGGGTCACAACTCACCGGGGAAGAGAGATCTGGGTCTGGGGTCACTGGGCGGGGCGACATCCTGGACGTACCGGTGGGGAGCGGCGTCTGTAGGGGTGGATCCTGAGGGGTGGTTAGTCGTACCTGGGGAGGAAGGCGGGGGAGACTACTTTATTACCCTGGGTGGCCGGGCCGCAGTGTGGTGGGGAGGGGAATAGTTTATCATCCCAGTAGTTTGGTTATGGTACTGGGAAGGCCTGGTTGTGGTACTGGGAAGGTCTGGTTGTGGTACTGGGAAGGCCTGGTTATGGTACTAGGAAGGCCTGGTTACTGTACTGGGAAGTTCTAGTTATGGAACTAGGGAAGGCCTCTAGTAATTGTACTGGGAAGGCCTAGCCATTGTACTGGAAAGGTCTATAAATATGGTATTGGAAAAGCCTGGTTACAGAACTAGGCAAACCTATAGTTAAGGTAGTTAGGAGGGTCTAGCTGGACCACTAAGCCACTTGAGTAATAATGTAGGGGGATTTTTATCTTCCTATGTGGGGAGAACATTACTTTACTAGTCGGTTAGTCTTGCCATAATGAAGATAGGGAAGCTTGCCTCTTGGACAGTGGATAGTTTGGCTTGGTGAGGACAGAACTATCCTCCTCACTGGCTAGGTACAATGGTGGGCGGCAATACTGGGTAAAGGAGAGATGTTACTGGAGAAGTTGGTTGAGGACCTGAGTTATGGAGGTGACAAAGTTATAGTGGCAGAGAAAGACGAAAGGAAGGGTGGGCATTCCACACCTTGGCTGTATGAAGAAAGGAGGGGGATCAGTTATCATGAGTGCTGGCAAGTCGAGAATTGGACGATTTTCTAACTGTTTCTTTACTTACACAGCTAAACTCTAGAAATCTTTACGTCCACATATTTTCTGAATGATATCAAAGTTGCAGAAAGTTAGGTAGTCCTAATAGGCCACATCATTAAACCACAAGGGGTGCGACCTAAGCAATGGTGTATTGATGCAGAGGGGCCGGGGGCACAGATCTCTTTACTACAAGGGTCAGTGTATGAAGAGATGAATGTTCGATTCGCCAAAATGTGTTACATGCTCAAAGTGAGTTCGTGCTGTACATAAGTCTCTCTCTCTCTCTCTCTCTCTCTCTCTCTCTCTCTCTCTCACACACACACACATGCACAAGTGTAAATCTCCATCCTCTACAGCACATGTAGGTATTCACAAATAGGTAATGACAAGCACACACACGCATGCACACACACCTATCGTAACCAAAGCCTTCCACTTCATCAGCCATGACATTCTCGACATACCTCTCTACCTTGGGATACACAGGAACCTCACGTCACCTTTACAAGATCTGCCACGGTTCATTGTCTACAGTTTGAGTAACAGACACACTGCACCTCAACACCTTCTCCTTGCTGTATCTCTCCCTCCACAATCGGCCGGGCACCAGATTACAAGTTTATCAACAAAATTTAATGATTTATTGTGATTCTCAGTCACGGGGCTTCCCCTTTCGACCAGGAAGCCATGATTAATTGATGATCTAAAGGTATAAACTGATTTCAAGCGTCTAGCAGAGGTTTTAACCGCTTAGGTTTAGAACTAATGTTAGGATTCGCTAAGGGTTGGGGGAAGAGCTAAACATAGCACGCCACAGAAAATTCGTAGCAAAGTTCGCTAATGAACCTTGTACTGTAGGGGAGAAAGCTGCTAGCTGTGAGCGCCGCTAGGAAGAAAAAAAAAAAGGAGGGGGGGAAAAAAACGTACGTTTTAGATATAGGAAATTTCTCATCTTAAAAGATTACGGCAGATGAGAATAGAGGGGGAGGGGGTGAGGCAAACACTCTCTCGCTGGTGCAATCCCACTCCATCTGAGTAGGAGGCGGAGGAGTGGTCTTGGATCCTTCGTAAATCCCATCAGGGGAGGGGTTTAAGGATTCTCCTCCCACTCGCGTAGCTCAGCTGGTATTTCCGTTGGGACGGGATATTGCGCCCTCACGCCCAAGGTGCAGGGGATACTGCTAGATTGTAGTCAACACTTACGTTGCCAGGATGACGAAGGCGAAGACGAGGAGGAGGAGGAGGAGGAAGAGCCTGAAGCTAAGGGGGTAGCATTCTCCATAGCCCTGCCGGCCGCCCGACCATCTCCGTGGTACTTGTTATTCTTAGACCCCGACGGCTGCAGGGTGGTCGTACTAGTAGTAGTGGTGGTAGTTGTGGTAGTAGTTGTTGTAGTGGTTGTGGTGGTAGACAGTTCTGTAAAACAAGAGACGAAAATGGGAATCGTATTAATGACACTGGCTAATCGGTCTTAGTATCTTAATGAGAAAGACTATGGTGAGGTTTGGATTTGGATGGTGAAAAGAATACGAAGAGACAAATTCCTGGAGCGTGTACAGGAAAATTTCTTAGACCAGCATTTCAGATACGAATAAGAGGGACTGATACACCATTATCACTCTTATCTTCACACATGCTTGCATGGATATTGAAGACATCACATATGTTACACCACAGGAAAGAGTGACCATGTTATGCTTAAATTTGAGTATGTGGTTAAATGATAGAGGTGAGACGGAACTTGAAGAGGAGATATAACAATGGAAGCTATTGTAACATAGATTGGTAGTGAAGGAGAGTGCACATGGGTACCTAAAGCCTCACATGTATAGGGAAGGTTAAGAAAGGGGTAAGATTGGTAAGATCAAAGATATAAAGGTGTTTCGAGGTGTGCTTTGGCGTCAGTATAGACGACACTCGAGCTAGCCATCATGTTAAAGAAATGAGAGAGCAAGAATTAAGTATTAGGAGGATAAGAATAAGAGAGAGTAATTTTAGAAAGCGTATTGTTGATGAGGCAGATGGAATCCAAAACATTTTCATGAACTCGTCAAAGGTAGACTTTTAATCAAAGAGTAGCTAATCAGAATGAGGACTTCGGAGGAAAAACCCTTGAGGATGCTGTTAGGATGTAAGAGGAACTGAATAACAAGATCACACCCATGTATAAGACTGGAAAAAGGCTCTGTACTACAGAGGTCTCGCTGACGAGTGTGGTCCGTAAGGTACTGGAAATCTAATAAGCAAATGAATGCTCGTCTATAAAGAAGAAATTACCCAAGTGAGAGGCAACACTGTTTTATGAGAGTGAGCACTGTCATGTACAAAAGGGCAGGCCAGGTAGATTATCTAAGACTTGACTGCCAGAAAGCATTTGACACTAGGAGGCTGATTAAGAAGCTGGAATACCAGGCAGGTCTGATATGGAGACTCCTCCAATGGATAGAATACTATCTCTGTGGAAGGAGACAAAAGACCCATATCATAGTAGCTTCTCCAGGTAGGTGGTGGTCATCTATGGAGTACTCCAGGGTTCTGTTTTGGGACCGTTGCTCTTCCTGATCTTTGGAAATAGCTTGCCAAAAGGTATGGAATCCTATCTGACTATGTTTACAGATGATTCCAAAGTCGTGAGGATTGCATCAGATTACAAGGGGACCTAAACACGTTCCAAATTTGGTCTGATAAAAGACTGATGAAATTTAGCCTAAGCATACGTAGAGTAATGAGGATAGGAGAAAGTGAAGGAAGGTCTGAATTGATCATCAAGCTATGTATGAGAAGAATTTGGGAGTCGACATCGTCTCTAGCCTGTCGCCAGAGTCCTACATTACGAGAATAGTAAGAGATAAACTTTCTCCATGCAAATATCAGAATAACTTTCAACTATATGGATAAGGAATTATTTAGCAAGTTGTTTATATCTTGCATACTAAAGACCAAAGCCAGAATATGCTTCTCTGGTTTGGTCACGGCACCTGAAGGACAAACAACAGATAGAGAAGGGCAACAAAGATGGCATCAGAATTTAGAGTAATTACTTGCGAGGAAAAGCACAGGTCTTTAGATTTGCTACCCTTGGAAGAGAAAAAAGTGATGGGTGACTTGATCACATCATTTCAGCTTTTGAATAATGTGAAGATAAGCAAGAAATCTGTTTAAGAAGATGTAAAGGAGAATTTCTATAGTGGTGGATGAATGAAATAAGATGACCGAGGACATGGTTAGTGTAGACAACTTGCACGAATTTAAGAATTTGTATGATAGTAGAGAATATTCGAGGGACAAGGCCCCATAGGTGTGAAATTCCGACCCATCACAGAACATATTGGTAATTACACACGCACACACACAGATGCCTCCATGGTTAAGTGGTTAGTGTTGCTGACTACGAATCTGCACAAGCCAGAGCTGGGTCCGACCAGCATGGGTTCGAATCCTGGACGCGGAAGTCTGCCTACACCCAACTAAAGTGTTCATCCTCCCTTTGGTGGCTGGTCGATAAATGGGTACCTGGCTCCGGCTTGTGGGGGTGGGTGTGTATACACATGGAAGTAAAGACTTGGTAAATATGCACATGTTTGAGAGGCGGGGGCAGCATGAGTGTAAAACTCTCCCACGTAACACATAAATAGTAATCACACAAAATCATACACTCCATCCCTAGTCTTGTTTCCACTTGGGGCCCTTCACGCTGTGGTATTACCTTAAAAACTGGTTCTATTATTGCTATTGCCTCATTACTTGAAATTGTGCATATATAAACATTCATCCAAACCTTAGGCTCTTCTTTGTCTTTACTGCATTTGATCTTTACCATCTGCTTCGAGGGAAAATCTCTTGGATAGTTTTTCTGGTATACTTAACCAAAAGGAAATATTTCTAAGTTTACTTTCTGTGAACAACATAACTATGTATCATCAATGTACATGGCACTTGGCAGGCCATCAGAAGTTTAAATCATGAATGTTAAGTCTCGTCTCGCTCACACTCGTAATCATTCTCTTACGTGATACAAAACCAGTGGTTTATAATATTTTTGAGTGGCGTATCGCTAATCTATCTCTCCTTCCGTTTATATGTACCACCTTAAGTGTAAAACTCTCCCTTTATAATCATAAACGATCATATTTTTTTAGGCCGATTCAATATCACGTTTAAGACATTCCTTTGTAGAGAGAAATATTTGTGAAATATACATTATTCATCTTTAAGTGAAAATTAATTCACGTCCTTTACTTTTTTTCTCCCTTGCAGTTGACCGATTCTAAGAGCCAGGAACCATCAAAATGGCTTTGGCGTACCACAGGGAACCACACAGACCACGAGTACCACAATTTGGCTACCAAACGACATCACCTCCCATCAACATAGACTGTGAGTAACGTCAATCTACCGTCATAGTCAAATAGATAGCCAGAATACGTGATACACTCCAGATAAGCTTTCACAGTGAGTACGAAGCCAGACCAACAATACAAGAGCTTCGAAGTAATTGAGGAATCGATCCCTTCTTGTAAAAATGTGGCTAACCAAACAAACTCCCCAGGTTTGGCATTTTTACCCTCCCACATCTTCCCCTCATTAGCATAATTGTCCGTCACTCGGCAACAGCTCCACCTCACAGTGGAGTGTGAACATCACGCTCCACCGTGGGTTCCACACCACCACCACACTCCGCTGGGGGCGCTACCACGCCAAAACCTCCATAATCTCTCTGGGTAAAATCATCCTCGAGCGACTGATGCACATTTAGAGTGAGGAATAACTGGAAGATGTCGTTCCAGAGGTAAGAACCTCCAGGACGATCTCCTGCAGCCAGACCTAATCAGGTCGTTGTCCTGTGAGAAAAAAAAAAAAAGGCTCATCAAGACGCCAACTGAAGCTAAGTTTTACCACGACTCTAGACTTCAGCTAATACTATTCCGGACGCTGTTCTGAAGCTAAGATTTATCAGGACAGAAGCCTAAAGCTAAGGTTTATCAGGACAGAAGCCTAAAGCTAAGGTTTATCAGGACAGAAGCCTAAAGCTAAGGTTTATCAGGATACAAGCCTAAAGCTAAGATTCATCAGAACAGAGGCCTGAAGCTAAGCTTTATCAAGACACGATCGAAACCCGAACCGACATATGATCTCCAATCTACCCTTCCCTCTGTGTAACAGTAATCCACATCGTCCTTCCCTTGATCTCCTCTGTGAAACCCATCCGTCCAAAGCTGATGTTTCCTCTCTGCATTACAACATCTGTAATTCTAGTGAAGTCCACCAACGTTTTTTTTTTTTTTCCGTCGTCGGCCGAAATATCCAACCTGCGAAATAAGTGACGACAGAACCAGCGTTAATGTGTATTGCCTAGCAAGGCATTTTTTTTTTTTCTCGAAGGCCGATGTCAAATATTGAGTAATCCAGAGCTATTTTTTTTTTTGTATTTGTCGCATTTTGTTTGTGTGAGGTCTTTCTCTTCATAAAATAGACAGTCTCCATTCATAGCTTCTGAGTGACTTTAGCTTTGGGAAAGGATTGTTGAAGGCTCCGAGTGATTCATTATATCAATTATATCTATTATGATCTGTTATATCTATCATCTAACCCCCCTTCACTCTGCTCTCATGTTGTCAGCTTCTTATAGTCTTGAAAACGACATTGAAAAGGAGCAGATTTCGCGCAAAGTTTGACTAATTTGTAAAGTGGAACTTTCAAAACTTAGTGAGTCTTTGTGACTACATCCAGAAAGCGTCGTTAATGAGAAACCTAGAATTACTCGAGCATCGAAAATGACCACAATAAATGGTATGCATGTATTTATCATTGCTAATGACAGTAATGTTATCAACAGCCAATCATAACGCTGTTTAATTCCCAATTAAGCATCTGACCAGGATATATATATTGGTCTTCATCTATGCTATCAACTCTGATATTTTGCTCCTAATCACCCTCAATGTCTGACGCGTTATGGTGGGTCGCTTATTTCGCTCCTCACCGATCCAAAGGGAGGCGTTTGCTCATACTGTAACACACTAGACACTCCCATTCCTTGCTTCATGGATCTCGAGTCCTCTAACTTTGATGACGTCTGGCTTTGATGTTTTTTTTTTTTTGTCTCTCTAACATTCCTTTCATGTCTCGTATATCCCCGTCCTTCCCCCTAGTTCATCCAACCCTGTACAACTCTTGGCATCCCATACGTTGATGTCCTTAATGTAAGGGACATCACCGGACACCATGAGGATTAGATAGGGTTCTACCCCGTAGGATGATCCTCTACTTGACGATGCGAAAACATAGTAATCAAGCATTGAACACGTTCAGGGAGGTGTTGCTACCCCGCCTGGGGTATCGGGGGAGTTAATGGTGGCTCTATGAAGTATAAGTACAATGACTTAAGTCTTTACGGTGCTGCTTATGTAGGTTTAGCCGCTATCGTACAGTGCCTCAGTGCTGTGGTAAATAGTCTCTTTTTCGACAGGACTCGTTCGACGGGTCCAGTCTGAGCAATCCTTCCCTATAAAGTAAAATAAGAGAGTTTTAATCAGTATTTCCCGTGATGCCTCCAAATCACTGAGTGAGGCTAGGGAGATGGCTGGTCGGGAAGAAGCGCATCCAAAAACCACTTGATAGGTTCCCGTTGCCGCTCGGCGAACAAGAAGAATTTGATGGATCACTCCCGTGGCAGACGCGGTACAAACTTTTTGGTTTTCATTTTCTTTTGTCGAATCGATACGCAAAGGTTCAGAGCTTCGGGACCCAGAGTGAGAGAAGCAGACGAGAGCCACAAGTGACTTGTAGAACTCTAGAACCACAGGAACTAGGGAGAAGTTGGTGTTTGCTTCGATGTCAGTGACCATACAGGGTCGAAATTCCTTTTATGACGATCTGATTCTAAGATTTTGTAACAGTTATTCATTTTCTGATTCTCTCTCTCTCTCTCTCTCTCTCTCTCTCTCTCCCAAAAAAAGTGAGGGAGAGATCTAAAAAAAAAAATGTTCAGCC
>JAUUDY010313423.1:0-11830 GCA_032361765.1 Panulirus inflatus
AAGGTATGAAATCCCTCCCCCCTAACACAATTCCGTATGAAGTGTATAGGAGCTTCGTCTCCTAATTGTTTTGCTACCTCATGTGTTGGCTGAAGGCCTGGTTGGGCTTTATATTCACTATGGAACGAATATGTTGACAGCATATTAAGTCAAGTACTAATACAGGTTTTTAGGTTTACCCTGAAATAGAAATAATGTCGACTACCTTTTGAAACGATCTCGTAGTCTGTTCGAGGGAAACTATTACCTGACCACAGTCATGACGATGGAATGATAATGTTCATCAGATATGAACACCTAAATATCTCTCCTACCACTAACAAGAGGTTTATAATGACGTACTCTTCACTAGGTAGGTTATATCTATCATACATGGCCTTATATCTGAATTTTTACCGTATATTGTAGGGTATAGTGTAGTACCCTAGAGAGTGGAGAATGTAAAGCAATACACTTAAAGAATATTTGAAGACGATTAAATATGGGTGGGGCTTTGAAAATTGCCAGAATATGGACTTCGGTTCTATATAAAATTAAGTGCAAAAACGAAATTGCCCTGGTATTTTTAAGATATAATACTGGTCAATTTGTTCCAGTCAATGGTACTAAATATGATTTCATATGGAATGGTATAGGGTGAATTGGGAATACATTATTACAAGGGAAGCGTTACAAGGATCAACATTTTCTGTGTTATTAGATAAGTTGGTGATGGGGAAAGCTATGAAGATTGGGGAAAGGAAGGGTTTGATTCTTTAAACTAACCAACAAGGCATGGGATAAAACGTGATGGTCCTCTCACATGAAAATATAGCATGAGTAAAAGAATGGAATTACTTAAATCTTAGATGTGTGTAAGCTTGACACTTCAGGGTAGAAAGGCTATGATGAGAATGGCGAGAAACAAAGGGAGCAGAATTTCAGTTTCGTTGTTCAAGGAAAGGAGGAATCATAATGGTCAGTCCCTCTGTGGCTAGTTTCTACATGGAAACTAAGGGAAGTAGCACCCGTATGTAAGCTATGGATCCAAGCCTTAGTGGCAGTCACTTGCTGATAGCTAATTAGAGCTGTGGCCAATATAATACTTATAAAATAGGAGAAGGACATAGATAGGAGATTCGTTTTTAAACTATTGAATTTAACTCCAAGATGCTGCCGAGGTCTGAATTCAGAGAGCATAGTTTTATAATAAGTAAGAAGAGGAAGTAAAGCACGTTGAAGTGTGTACTCAGAGTGGAATCATCAGTGTAAGACTTGGGTTTAGATCTTGCAGGGATGAGATCATTTATGCAAAGAAAGAAAGTAGGTGTTAGGACAAAACCCTGAGGGAGAGCAGTGTTGTTGGAATAAGAAGTATCACAAATAAATTTAAGAAGTTGTGGTTAACATAAGCAACTTTTGGTTTATTCTTGGATTTTCCTGGATTCTCATGGTTCCCAGCTTACTTCAAGACTATTTTCATGCTCCTTCAGATTCAAAGCACTAAAGAAATTCACCTCTTACACACATCTTACCTGTACCTACACTCAGACAAATGTTGACTTGCTACTGTGGATCACACTTTAAACTAAGAAATTTTCAGTTTTGCGTATTCGTGTATTCACTGCTTTTTTTTCTCCTAGAAACTCAAAAGGTTTTTATCTGATAGTAAAGCCCTAGATTGTACAAGACAAGCTAGGAGGAAGAATTATAAGATTTTAGCTGGAATGCAGTTGTGATATAATATTTAGTAATTTATATTACTAATATGGTAATATTATAGTGCACTTCTGTTAGTAGCATAAAGATATTTGTAGTTAAACAGAATTTAGCTGGACTAGAAATGCTGTCCTCGTGGCAGTTTGTTTTTGAAAGGTTGTACTGTACACAAATATCTTTCTTTCAGTGGAATAAAGAAGTAACTACTTGGAAGAAAAAATCCATCTCATCCACTCAAGAAAGACGTCTTTCAGTAAGTGCCTGAAGTGATAAGAGATTACTGGATTCCCATGACTATTGGGTATGCTTATGAAGAAGAATGAAAACATCATAAACTGCAATGTTATCATTCACTACTTACCCTTTGTAACCTCTTGTCAGTAATGTAAACTAGCCATTTGATTGTTTGCATTATTTACTTTTCCTTCTCTGTGGTTTGTCCCACAAGCATGAGAGATATTCTATAGAATATCTAAGAAAATAAGTGTTACAACCTTTCAACCTTCTGCATTTTTAGTAAGGAACACAGGCCTTCCTAATCCTTTGCAGACCATTCAGACATGGTTGCAGCATATTACTCATTTCAGACCCATCCTTGGCCAATCAAAGGCCTAGAGATGACATCTTTAACCCACTCAGTCTTAGCTGCTAGCATCTCGGAATCCTATAGGTTCCCATGGTGCCTTTTGCTTGCTACTAAAGTTGCTTTTTCCACCCCATGTATTAGTATCCAGTCTCTTTTCATTTGAATATGTTATCTAGTTTATGAACCCCTTCACTACTCCAGGCTGATATTTACACAAGCTGGGCAACTCAGCTAGATGGATTTTTACCTATCAAATTTTGTGCCTCTGTTTAAAGGCTGCTCAGCAGCATGGGTGGTAGCTGAAGTAGCAGTGCATGATACTTTTCCCCAGTCAGTCATCCCTTAGTCCTGTCAATGACCACGTATTTATGAGCTTTCCATGAAGGATTTTGATCGGCTTTTAGCTGGATATAGAGGACTCGGGAGATGATCTTGAATTACTAGATGATGCTCTGTCTTCATAACATAAGGAAAGTAATAGTTATGGACTGGGTCTTCCACCATTGAAAGTTGACCAAGATGAGGTAGAGGATTTTTCTAACAAAAGTGGAGGCAGTATTGCCAGTGCTCACCTGACCTTGATAACACTGCATTTGACTGGTAATTTTAGACTTTTATAATTTTCCCATTATGAAAATATCAGTGAAGCATACTAATTTTAACAAGAAACAATATATTAAATGAAATGAAACGACACTAGTAATCAGTTTTTTGGTTATAAAATGAATACTGAAACACACAGTAGCATCTCATTCGACCATTACAACTTGTACTTTTTAGCATATTGTGCTGGAAGATGAATCTACAAAATGTTTACGCATCATTAGACTGAAAGTAATGGAGGAAATTTCTGAAGTGATTTTTTTCATTGTTAATAAATAACTTTGAAATGGTAGATATGTGCATACAATATACAAGCATGTATAATAAGGATTTATACAAATCATGTTCCTTCTCAACCACTAATTTCAACCCTTAAAGGATGGAACCAAGAAAATTTAGGTAATTCCACTAATGAAGGGTTATCAAAAAATTCAGAATATTTTAGTTTTATCATTTAGTAAGAAATACTGTATCGTTAGAAAAAAAATGTGGTAAATCAACCTCATTTCATGCTGAACAAACATTTAAATTTGGCACACGTATGTGCTTGGCTTATTGCTTGGTGTTTACACTTGTAGACACCTTTATTTGTCTCTTCTCTGCCATGCCTCTTTCTCCATCACCACCACCGTTAGTGGATAACTGATACGCTGAGGACTTTTCCTTGTACTACCAACTCAACAAAAGCCAAATCATTATCATAAATAGTGCACCAAAGATGTTATGTAAGTCCTATGCCAACCATGGGGATTATGTTCCTGGAAGACCTCTTGGATGGCAAAACCATGATTGGCAAGGTATAGGGACTACGGGAAATGGGGGGAGTGCGTGACCCCCCCAAGAGATACATACCTTATCCTGTAATTAACTTTATAGGGTTAAAAACAAGTATATTAAAAAACCAACATGCTTATACTAGAAAAGTACAAAGAAATAATATACAAACCTCTTAGGTAATAATATGATGGCAGTGTCACCCCTGATGCCACAGCTATGTACTATCACAAGGCAACCAGCCAGTTATGCAGCACAAAAATTACTCGATACCTGCTGTAGCAACACTGCCTGGTAAGAAATGATGATCTGCTGAGCTAGTTTAAAAGAAACCCAAAGCCACATGACACATTCATTGCATGAATTAAATTTTGGTGGCACCATGGAAAATGTGGATATTCAAAACTTGATGCTGTGGTTTGTCAAGTGATATACATTGTTCAATAAAACTTGATGCTGTGGTTGGTCAAGTGATACACATTATTCTAAGCATGTATACTCAGAACAATAGTTGGCAAAACTTTGATAGGCAAGGGACTGCTTTTATTTGTTTGGAGCTTATTTAACATATGTTCTTCCTACATTTGTTATATTAGTAACTGATGCTGGGATTCTTCCCATGCTGATTGTATTTACTTGTGATGGAAGGCAACTATACATACCAGTAAATGAACCTTCCAGTTTAAATGAGAGTAGAAAAAGACAAACTTTATATGTACAGCATGGTTAAAGTACTGATACTATTGGCCATACAGCCTCCTCCAGGTGTTAATTAGAGTTGCTTGTGACATGAGACCTCTGCATACTGATAAAACTTGCCATCCAGTTTAGATTAAAGAAGGAAGTAGTACACCATTCAAAGACAGCAACAGTCCCTTGACTGCTAAGTTATTATCGTATTAGATCCAAATGCAAAGTAGAGGGTTTGAAGCCATACATGTGCATTATTGCATTAAGGCTTCATCATAGATTGCAGCTCAAGTTATGCATCCTTCTCTTAAGATTTATTTTTTCAAACAGGAAGTTGTGTACCATTATTGTTTGTTTTCTAATTACTGACATTTTTTTTTTTTTTTTCAGGTACCATCACTCAAAAAAAGCACAATGTCTAGACGAAGATGCTCTATCTCTTGGGCCTGGATAGTGGGTTTCATGGTATTTATTTACCTGACTGGACTATATCAGTATTTTATAACTTGGTCTTTCACAGAATATTACACACACTGGGGACCATCTCATTCATTGCAGCCTTTGATAAAACAGTTGAAAGCTGGAGATGATGTGGTAGTAAGGCCTGTTAATCAGTTTTTTTATCCATACACATATTCAAGTGTGGAAAAATGTGAAGTAAAAGATTCCATAAGACTGATGTACGTCGTGAAGTCTGCACTTGAGAATTTTGATAAAAGAATGGGAATTCGAAAATCTTGGGGATTTGAAAGTCGTTTCTCAGATGTAGAAATAAGATCAGTATTCTTGGTTGGAATGAAACCAGATGAACCTCATTTACAAGAACTACTTGAAAGGGAACTTGAAGAACACAAAGATATAATACAGGCAAACTTTAGAGACTCATATTTTAACAATACTATAAAAACCATGATGGGTTTACATTGGACATACCACTATTGTCAAAAGGTTAAATATTTTCTGTTTGTGGATGATGACTATTATGTGTCTACAAGGAATATGCTCCGCTTTTTAAGAGATCCTGCCAACTACCCTCAGTATCTTGAAAAATATATTGTGACGGCCGTTAATGAATACAAAGAACATTTATATGCTGGTTATGTTTTTGAAAATTCATGTCCCATCAGGTGGGTATTTAGTAAATGGTACATTTCACTTGATGAATATCCATATTCTAAGTGGCCACCATATGTGACAGCTGGGGCATATGTTTTATCAAGAAAGAGTTTGGAAGATTTATACTTTGGCAGCATTTATACCAGTAACTTTCGCTTTGATGATATTTTCCTTGGGATGGCTGCCAAAAAAGCAGGCATCAAACCTTTTCACCACAAGGAATTTTATTTCTATCGTAAACTATATGACAGGGAGGGATATAAGTGGGTAATTGCATCTCATGGCTTTGATGATCCCAAGGAACTGCAAGAGGTTTGGAATGAACAAAGATCAGCTGGAAATGCATAAATTTGTCTCATAGAAAACCTCTGCTGTACCTGTCTGCTTTTCCAACATTTCTGCAAAAAATTACATGATAAATACGTGTGTAGACATTATGTTATACCAGTTATGTAATTTCTTGTAGGCATTATTCTCATGCTTTTTTTCTGGAACTTTTTTTAACTTTGAAATTAAAATTTTTGATTAGTCATTCCATTATCTAACATTTCTTTTTCTATAATCTTTCTTTCATACCTGTTTACCATTTCCTGCATAAGTGAGGCAGTTCCAGGAACATGTGAAAAACAGTCTTATTTGCTTGCTTCCATTCTCTAGCTGTTTTATGTAATGCACCATAACCAAAGATTTCATCCACTTCCAAGTCTCGGAGACCATCCCTTCATTTTGCCTAATCACTTCACATGCCCTGGTTCAGCTCATTGCCAGGATGTCATCCCCTGTACACCACATTGCTCCATTTTGCTCAGTACTATGCCTTTCACCCTCATGAATGTTCAGGCCCTCACAATTCAAACCCTCTTTCACTCCATCCTTCCATTTCTTTCTTCATCTCCCTGTCCTTCTTAAACATATGTTCTTTTAGTAAGTCTCTCTTTGCTTATAATCTCCAGATGTCCAAACTGTTTCAGCATACCAAGTCATACTCCATTTACCACCACACATCTCTCTTACCGGAATATCCCTCAAACAAACAGCCCTTCTCACACCATATATTGACCTTCGGCATTTAATTTCCAACATGTCTACACTTATATGATCTTTTGCATTCAGAGCCTAAGACCATACAACACCATAGCTACTATATAATCACACATACTCATGAAATGTTAAGCTAAGCTTGACTGTGAATGGGAACTCTAGTTTTAGTATATTATTACATGACATCTAAAAGATGAATGTGGGTGATTGAAGCCATTTTTAGTCTGTTCCTGATGTTCCCTCGCTGTGGAGAAATGGCATCATATGAAATAAAATTTTTATCATTAGTTACGATCATCACAAAGGGTCATGCCAGGATGGCTAGACCTTTATTTTATTTGTTTTAATTACTATCATTCAATGAAATGCAATGCTCAGTATCATGCCCCCCAACTCTACGTCCAAAGCTGTTAGTGATGTGGAGCTGAACCAGATTTTTAGAACTTATTGTGAATGCAAGAGAATCATTTGTATATGATGAGAAAATTTCAGAAAACTTCATCAAACTTCCCTTAGTCAAAAAAATTTACCCTAGTTTTGGTGTGATGTGAAGAAAATATGACCAAGTTTACATTGTTTTTGTTCACTGTTTGTGTACATCAGGATTTTGTATGCTCTAAATGTTTGCTTCATTCCATCACATGCAGCCCCTTTCAGCTAATTCCATGTAGCTTTCTTTGTCATGTGGTGGGACACAACAGTTGCCATTAATGTTGGTATGTTTCAACTGTAACATTGAAAACTAAGATAAATGTCTGTTGCTGGGGAAGATAGGTAAGCTTTTCATGGTTTCTGTTGATTTGTAGGTTTTCATTTATGGGTAAGATTGTAGTTTAATGCCAGAATGTTATTACCATGGACCTTCACTGGATTTTCGTGGAATGGTATGGTTTACTATGGAGAGTAAAGACTGGCAGTGAATGATTTAGATTTTTTAGTATATATTTCTGTTAGGCTAATAGATAAGTCAGTTGTGGTTTTGAATATAAAGATGAGGGAAAACATTGGGTTCATGGAAAGCTAAATGAGATATTCATAAAATTCAGCAGAGTGTATGAAAACCTCACCAAACTTCCCTTAGCAGCCAAAATTTACCTTATTTTCAGTGTTATTTGAATTTTTTTTTTTTATATAGTCTATTTACCTCCAGTTGTTTCCATTGTGTTCATTTATATGCAGCAAATGCAAGAAGTGATATAATTAAACCCATTTCATGATAAAGGTTCTTGACACTTGTTGTGGCTATCCTTTTATCCAGTGTACTGTTCATGTGTGGGATATTATCAAATATTGAAAATATATGTTTATAATCATAATTATGTAAAATATGATTTTTGAAAAATGAATTGTGACATCTCACTTTGGTGAGACATTACCTACGTATGCTATACAGCCATTGGCTTTTACTGCATACCAGGCATTTAAGTTACTCCAGGAATATATTTAAGTTTATATAGAGATGTAGAGAATTCTTGGAAGTATTTTTGTCATTAACAAATATGATTACTAAGGGTTTTCGTCAGTAGAATTATTATTTTTGATGCGTGACAAAACTTCAAAGATGAGGGTGCAGATTTTATGCAGATTTTGTTAACATCTCTTTTTATATAGAATTGACTGGTTTGTGGAAAAAATTTTGGCTGTAGCGTTTGGAAAGAGCTGCAGTGAGTAGAAGGAAGTCTCTTAGATGTATAATGGCAACCACAGTGAACAAAAAAGAAGTAATGGGGCCTGCACACCCCAGTTACAGGGAAAGGGTGAAACAGTGTTACTTCCCTATCAGTCAAGTTTTAATGTTCAATCAATCCAGTTGAAATATACGAGCCACACTTGTTACTGAATATTGCATAAATTGTGCCAGATGTCAACAAACAGATGAAACAGTGAGCAGCCATGTAATAAGATGACTTTATTGTCAAATTGTATTCATGATACAAAATCGAATTCTTTAGGCCTAGAAGCTCAATTCAAGGTTAGAAAGTCTAAGAATTATAAAATGAGAATTATAAAATATCACATAAAAGTACCACATAAAGAGTCATCTATTTCACTAAGAAGCTATATCACAGAGGAGTTACAGCATCTTTAGATGGTTAAACAGTAGAATGCTTTTTGGTACAAATGATTTCCTGTATTTTGACTATTGTTTTGGTTATTAGGTATATGTAGGTTCTGTTGATTTTTTTCTAGGTGTATTGATCAGCCCTATATTTTCCCTAATATATACCGTGTCCGCCGATGAAGTTGGCATAAAGGGGATGTGGAACAACCATCGAGGATTAACATTAAATAAGACCATGAAAACTGTGTATTCACTACCCATAACTAATTTATTGGTGTCCTTTTCCTCTTCATACACTCCTTGAAATGACCAGGAACTGATCAGCAAGCTTCTGAAGCCATTTAGGGTACATCGTTGCCAATATTTTATGAATGGCTCTCTCCAGAACTCTCCAGAATAGGGAGCACTGAAGCATCCCTGTTCCATAATTTCATTTTCATAAGCATCCACAAATTTTCTACACAGTCCAGAAGCCTATCAGTGAAGAGTTTGGAAGTGAGGTGGGAGCCTTGCAGTTTTTGAGTGAATCTGGAAGATAGCCATGCAATAGCTAGGGGTAATTATGTCTTCATAGCTTCATTCTGTGGCAACACTAGAAGGAGACCAGTACCACAATGACTGAAACCAGTCCTATACCATAAGTGAAGCAGGGAATTTACAGTGCTTGCAGTGTACTAGTGGTCACATGAATCAAAGCCTGGTTGATTTTACACAAGCTTGTCACGGCTGCCCGTCACAGAAATGGTGGACCCGTCACCCAACATGACACTTCTGAACTTAGCCGTATCCCACACTACTTGTTTCTTGCAAAAGTCGATTAACTTCTTCTGGTCCCTACAAGATATGAGCAGTTTGGGCTGCATCCTGCAGCCCTGGTACTTAAGATCCTCATTTGAGTGGTGCTACATTGTCTGTAATGACACATCATTGAGCTGTCTAGGGTTTTTTCTTTTATTTCTTCTGTTTTTAAGAGTGAATGTACAACCATTTGATGTTCAAGAAGAGGTTTTTCTGGCCATCCCAAGGTATTTCACATGGGTCGGTGTAGCAGTGCTGCCATGATCATGAAATTTTTTAACCATTGTTGTACTAATTTCAGGCTCTCACTGTAATATTTGAAATTTCCTTATTTTCCCAAAAAGTCCAACAATAGAAATTATTTTGTCACTTGTTAGGTGAGTATTTCCAACCACAGTAGGTGGTGGAGGTACCAAAAGGAAAAAAAAATGAAAGTCCATGTTATTAGTGTGGAGCACAAGGCATTCTCGCCTCTTACAACAACTAAACTGCTGCTGAGGAGGACTAATGTGGTGTGTCAGCTCGCTATATAGTTGCCACTACTTGATAGAGGATGCCAATTTCACCCCCAGACATCACCACTGTTTTAGGAGGGGTGAAAGTGATTTGCGTCAGTATGATTGCTGCGGGCCCACTCATGCCTAATTCGTTGGCAGGTGTTACACTAATGTAAAAGTGAAATCACTCATTATCCAGAGATGATGACGATGAGGTGCTAACTTGAACTTTTATGTAGGGGCCTTATTGACTGTTTTGGTGAAAATTACATAATTTTATTAGTTTCACTTTAAATGAGGTTATTATTTTTGTGTGCAAGTTTTTTCTGTTGAACTAATTTTACAGGAAATTCTTTTCAAGGGTTTTTGCTCATTTGTGACATGAGCATGATTTAGATTTCTACCCTTGGTTGTGTCATTGCAATCAGTAATATGTTCCACATTTCTGTAGGCTTTTTGGATTGGGAGGCTGAGTACTTCCCACGTATTCCCTGCGTGTCGTAGAAGGTGACTAAAAGGGATGGGAGTTGGGGGCTAGAAATCCTCCCCTCTCATTTTTAGTTTTCCTAAAGAAGGAACAGAGGAGGGGGCCAAGTGAGGATATTCCCT
The DNA here is from genome assembly GCA_032361765.1 of Panulirus inflatus. Lineage (NCBI taxonomy): Eukaryota > Metazoa > Arthropoda > Malacostraca > Decapoda > Palinuridae > Panulirus > Panulirus inflatus. The sequence continues at coordinate 10,475 of JAUUDY010313423.1, forward strand.
CAAAGGCTCAGTGCTCTGTTCTTAACGCCACCTCGCTAATGCGGAAAATGGCGAATAGTATAAAAAAAGAAAAAAAATTCTTGGGATTATCTCAGATATGATACTTCATTCAGTTGTTCAACAGAAGTTCAGTGAGTTCAGCCACCCTAGATCTTAAGTCAGCTGAAATTATTTTCTTTCAGTTTTTATGAATAACCAAAGTCAGTAGCCTAGACAGCTATAAAGATTGGAAAATTTTAGGTTAACATTAAAATAAGTGAAAAAGTTTCAGAAATCATAAGATCTTATGAGATCCTCATTCATCTTTGGCAAAGGGCTAACAATTACAATATGTTGTGAAGATATGTTAAGAGTTATTCTCACCTGGTGTGAACTGCCCTATGGTGAAGTACATGCAGGTTTATAAACATGTATTTATCCTTTTCCAGACCGAGGTGTGAGACCAGTTGGTATAAAAGATGGAAAAAAGTTTCAGATTATTCCTGAAATGATTCCTGAAATTATCGTTCCAGATCTAGAAGGCTTTCAGGTAAGAAAACAACAATGGGCTTTTAATCCTGTATTGAAAGATTAGAAATTGGTTCTCTTTCAGTAAGGTAGTCATTTTAGGTATGCATGGAAGACAGAAAGTAAGTTAAGGCTCAACCCATCAGGTACTGTAATCATCATCATCTAATGATGATGCATAGTTCACAGGAGGCTTAAACAATCAAGTATTGTAATCATCTGATGACGATGATGCATGGTTCACTGTTATCAGATGAGAATTAATTGGTTCCTGCTCCCATCTGCATTCCCAGCTAATTTTTGGCTCCACAGCTTATATGTGGATGCTGCCAGCATTCTCCTACTACACCAGGAATGAATATAACTTGATTAACCACTTTCTCCCACGTAACTCATCATCTGATGAAAATTTAGTTTCTGAATAGAGAAATAATTACTTTAAGGTTATAGCATATATATTAGTAGGAAATATTATTGATTGTGAGTATATGCTGTACCATAATTTTTTCTTTTTGAAGACTATATAAGAGTGCCCAAACTATTTTGGGGTAGAATGAAAATGGATTACGAGAGTTGGATTGATTGTTGCTCATGCGTCGGGTATCAATAGGAGTAAGGAAGAGAAGTGTTTTTGTTGGACCCAGTTATGTGCATTAACAATGTTAATGTAAGGGACTGAGTATTAGTGATGGGTAATTTGAATGCAAGAGTAGGTGATGTTGCAGTGTAGGGTATGAATGAGGGTATCACAATGTACATAGTGTTGTAAATAAAGACGGTGTACAGCTTGTAGAGTTGTGTTTAGAAAAATGTTGATTGTGACTAGAAATACCTGTTTTAGAAAGAGGT
>JAUUDY010313534.1:0-11830 GCA_032361765.1 Panulirus inflatus
TTCACGAGTCCACATGTCTGTTGTCAAAGAAAGACTTTCTCACATCTCCCAGTACGTTTCTGTTGCATAGCTTACGGTTGTGGCGCTTTGAAATGTATTTATAGTTGTCTAGTGTCCTGAGATCCGTCTCTCTGTCACTGTGGGAAGGTAGATGGCTTCCGTCCTCGCTTCGTAACTCATTCTACTCAGTTTTGCTCTTGTTCCAATTGCATTTCTTTGGACCCTTAACAGCAGTCCTATTTTGGTTCTTCAAATAAGGGGACCAGACTGATGCAGCATAATTCAACCTGGAGCGAAAACTCGTCGTTACGTCGCTATTATTCTTTTTTTTTCTAAACATTTCACAATCCATGAGTACGACAGGAAGTTTGATGAAACTGACGAAGATATAGTCTGCCGTTCTCACGAACCATCTCACATAGCGTTTTGGTAACAAGGTTGGCGTGGTAACTCACAGAGTCCCTCCCACATCGCGACGCCTATAGTTTATGATCCTCGATTCAACCATAGGCTGCTTGGTGTGTTCGAATCCTTCCCCACCTTCATTTCTGCCTGGGGCCTTTTGGACACTTTGTATCACCTTTTGCGCGCCACCGCCCGGAGGATGAGGAGTGCACAATGATCTCGGATCGTATAGGACCAAGTTTGGGATATGTGGGCGGCATCGGTCTGGGCCTCCAGTGCTGGGCCACCGTCTTGCTGCCGCCCAAAACTCCACTCAGCGTAAACGGGAGCACATCACAATCTTACACTGGGCGATTGTAACCAGCAATTTGTAGTACTTTGTGTCAAACTGCCCGAGACCCCACAGTATGCGCCAACCGTTGATCTTATTTTCTTCAGCGTACCGTGTGGACTATCTTAAAGAGATGTAATGACACCATTTAGCAAAATGAACGCCAGTTAAAGCTGGAACTGGCGAGACCTGCTCGCCTGTGTGTGTGAGAGAGAGAGAGAGAGAGAGAGAGAGAGAGAGAGAGAGAGAGAGAGAGAGAGAGGATGGCGGGCGATCATTTTCACGCTAGGGCAAGACGCGCCGCTCCCATCAACTTTACGACCCGCACACAGAAATGACCGAAATTTTCACGATGCAAATCACGTACGCGGCAGTGATGCAAATTGGCTTAAGCAACACCTTTATGCAAATCGAGCTATCATACAGATAATGAAATGGAGAAGAGGGTATAAATGCTCCGGGTGAAGATGAAATATTGTGTGTTAGGGATGACGGTTTTAGTTTGTTAAGCCAGGAGTCCATAACACCTTTATGCAAATGGCCGAGGATATGACGGGGGAGAGTGTAGACTTTAGTGAGCTGGCAGCTACTACACCACCCGGAGGGAGGTGCTGCTGGAAGCTGGGTCCATGGATGAACGGGTCCCGGAGAGGGCTGCTGGAAGCTAGTCTGGCGAAGACTGCTCCTGGAATGGGCTGCTGGAAGCTGACCGGGGAGAGAAGGCTCCTGGAATAGGCTGCTGGAAGCTGGTCTAGGGAAGACGGCTCCTGGAATTGGCCGCTGGAGGGAGAGAGGGAACGGGAAGCTAATGTTCAGGATGGACGGAGAAGACCTGTTGGTATAGTGATAAGATGACGCCCAAACTTTGGGTCTAAGGCGAAGCAACAGACCCAGTAATCTTCGGTTTCCTATTCTTGTGGACTGTATAGCGAAGTGTGCGAAGAGAAAAAAATCTAGTAAAAGGTTGGATTTAGGGAGAAGATAGATAGATAGATAGAGAGAGAGAAGAGAGAGAGAGAGAGAGAGAGAGAGAGAGAGAGAGAGAGAGAGAGAGAGAGAGAGAGAGAGAGTTTAGAACAAGATATAGAATGAGGATGAGACCGAAAATGAGAGGAAGAGTGACTAACTGAGAGAGTAGTAAGGGGAGAGAAAATGAGTGAGATATTCTTGAAACGCATAGGACAGTCGGGCGGAAACAGAATGATTAAGATTGGTTACTCACTCCGCACAGGGATTCCACGAATAGTTTCTTTAAATAAGCGTTAGTGAATCTTGGAACGAAATACCTTGTGAAAGAAAGAAAGAAAGAAAGAAATAGATGCCGCTTCTGCCTGACGGGCTCAAGTCGGATGAACGTGCCCGCCGGGACTTGTGAGGAGCATTTTACTACATCAGTAAAAGGTTTTATTTGCTTAAGTTAACGTAATGTGTTTCTCTGATAGTTCACCTTAGATGAAGGAAGATGGAGTAATGTATCTTAAGAGTTAGGAAGAGGACTGGAGAACTGTGTAAACACACGGATTACTACCAGCTGCAAGTTGATCGTGACAGAAATGGGCTTTGGTGGCTGATGTTTGGAAAACAAGAGGCTTACAAAGACAATGAGTTGTGGATACTTAGGTTTGCAGTGTACGAATGCTAGACCTGGAAGGACTGGAGGGTGGAGCTTGAAAATAAGCAGTTGTAAGTAATAGACGCTGGAAGATGAAAGTGAGGGGAGGGTTTGCTGGAATACATGTTGGAAATGTAGGATTCATGAAAAGAAGGATCCTGGTCATAAATGCTCGTAAGGATTAGGATACCAGACGATAAGGAGTCCTAGAATGAAGGGTTGTTGAGGCGACGGGTGTTTTGAATGAGAAAATTTCGTATAAGAAGCCAAAGAGGAAAAATGAAAAGGCCAATGAGGACACAGAAAAGGAGAATCAAAGGAGGAACGACGTATCAAAAGCCGAGACGTTGCAGACGGTGTTGAAGACTGAAGGATAATGGTAGGTGAAGCCTCCCGGAAGATGTAGGGATGAAGTCAGAGGGTATCAGTAGAAACTAAGCCCTGGGGAATTGAGTTCCTTGTGTCCCAAATTTTTGCAACATAATGTGACGTGAGAATTATATAAGGTTACTGCTGTATCTCACTTGTTCTGCTGGGAGGTTGAGAAGTTATCAGTATGATATATTTTTGCATCATGCAGCATCCCAGGTTTCCTCTAACGTTCTGCCTGATGACTTTACCGTAGTTCTTCAGACAGAAGAAAATTTAGAGAATAAGGAAATTGATAAGAATTGATTCTTAACGAGGATGTAGAGGGCGGGCACGCTCGAAGATGCCTCGGAGGAAGTACGGAAAAGACGAGATAAAAAACATATGACCCACCAGATTCCACCTGTCAGGCATCGTCCACGCTGCACGACATTTAGAATTTGAAGTTGAAGATTTCCTCATTATCAAACAGTTAAGTGGGAAGGAGTGTAGGGTGCTGGATTCAAGGGAATGATTGATGCGGTCTAGTGTTTACAGTGCGTGTAAAGACCGAAGCATGCAACATAAAAGGCGGATGAAGGACGGACGGGGTCGACATCCCAGCTCCTGTGGGCGCACGGACCAAGGACGCTGAGCCCGGCAGCTGCTAACCCCCAGAGACGGACGCTTGTCCACCACCACCATCACCATCATAGGTGTTGGTAGTGTCCCTGTCATCACCATTAACATGAGCAGCATCACCATCCCCCAAGACAGCATTCCCCGTCAACATCACCGCTAGTATCAATTATCACCAAGCATCATCACCGACGTAATTGATGAAATCATTATTACCGCCACCGTTACCGCCTCCTTGCCTGAAGCCAACATCACAGCCAACGCCAGTAGCCTCCCTCTACCATCGCTGCTGCCATCGCTTCCACCACCATCTCAGCCGACGCTTCTTCCGCCATCATTACCCACCACTTGCACCATCATATCTCAGTTAACATTGCCACCACCACGTTATCAATGCAGCCAACACCATTACTCACCACCACCGTACTTTAAACCATTCAACTCCCGAGAGTCTCCATCAATGCCACCATTAGTGCTCTAGTTCTTAAACCACCACTGTCACCACCGCTATCAGCCCCATCTGGGACGATTAGGGCGACCCCTCACACCACCACGCCTCTTCAAGCCCACACCATCACCACTGCGAGTATTTCTCCGCAGACGCACACACATCACCACAGAAGCCACAAGTATCGCCATTACCACCTACGTTCCTACCACCGGCCTCGCTCGCCACCACTTGGAACCACCGACCGACCCCAGCACCACTTACTACCCCTCACCAACCCGAGCACCAAGCACCGCCATCATCACCAGTACCATCGCCAGGAGGGCGGTGACCACCTGCCCACAGGTGCTGCGGGCGCTGGCGTCTGGCAGGGTATGTGGACGGTCGAGGCAGCTCGGACCTGTGTATTGGTAATTATGGTGATTGACTTTACTGTGTAGGACCGGCAAATGAGCTGACAGATGCACATAAATCCTAGTTACTTGATGCGGTTTCCACAGATATTTGAGGCAGGTATACCAAACGTTTACGTATGAGGGAGGCAGTGAGGGAAATGACTTCGAGCAAGTAAACGAAACATGCTGCCGGTGTCGGGTTTTTGGCGTGGTTTCGTGTGGATGAGGCGGCAACTTGGGTAACGCCATTTGGCAACTACGGACTCACTCAGGGTGGAATATTTGCTCAAGATTATTGGTTGTGCGACCTTCGGCCTCCCAGCTAAAGAATTTGAGCCCCTTTTCATGAGCGCTGAAAAGAAAGCCATTAAGTATGTTTATGTCGCAAAAACTTAGGTAATCTCATTGTTGTGTTTGAGTGGATGGACACCAGGAGGAGGACAGTAGGAAAATAAAGCAATTTCAGCGAGACGCTTCACCCCTCGCAGTACTCGAAGCAATTCAACTTAAAATGAATTTGACGCTTTGGCCGTTTGTCCTTCACGGAAGATTGTTCCATATGGCGGGCGTTGCTAAGAGCCATTAGGGCGTGTCCAGGAGGCCCCGAACATCTGTCTGGTAGTGAACTCCCTTGACTCGGGGGCTCTCAAGGTCTGCAGTGTATGGTGACAGATGAGCCGGCTGGGGGCTGGTGGCTGGCCCAGCAGAGGGACAGGAGCCGCTGAGACGAGGAAGAGGAGTGAAAAAGAGGAAGAGACAGGGAAGGAAGGAGGAGTAAAGTGGAAGGGAGGTGTCACGTCCCTCTCACATTTTTTTTGATATTTATTGAATTTGTTTGATTGATTTTAATGACCTCGTTAAGCTATTTCAGAGATACTCGTATCTGAACACAGTCGAGTAGTTGAACAGTTTGTCCTCTTTTATTTTCACTTTTACAGACCCTTTACGAGATGGTTAGATGAAGCACTTCAACATCCATTTTGAAGCACGTATATCATTATGCAGTCTTCTTGCAGCACGAGAGGCTGTTGTCTGGCTCGACCCACCCGGGAGATGTGTTCACGTCCAGATGAACACTTATCTCCGCCACTCTCGCACGGATCTATCTGTCTGTACGGGGATTAACCCATTATCTGAAGATATATATCGGGTAACAATCTGTTAGCGGTGATATACGCCTATTGGCCCTCTAAATCTTCCCTCCCGCACACTTTAATACTCTTTGATTAAAAGAGGGGGGAAAAAACATATATTAATGGTATTACTCTTTCCATTCATATATCAGTGACTCGATGATTTACCGTAACAAGCGCCTGCTTTCTGCCCTCGTAGCTCTCTGGCTATCTGATACATGCATTGGCCCCTTTTTTTTTCATATTTTAAACTTATGTCAGGGGAATTAGTCATACTGAACGCTGAAGGGTTTTCTCCTTTTTTTTCTGCGGGATTCGAACCATCCCGAGACTCGTTTGTGGTGGTGTTAGATTCGCCAGGTCCAAACGAGACCTTAGCATATGACGGCTCGTTCCTTTGGGTTCTTAGGTTCGTTTGTGTTTGAGGTCGGTCTCTTTAGCATTGCGTTGGTTACGCTGTGGTCTTTGATGCCACTGCTGTGATGGCAGATCACTCTCCAAACGCTGGTACCTCATATCCCATTTTCAACGAATTTGATGTACGTTATTTAAGCAGATAGCGTTATGAGCAATAATTTAAACGGTTAAGGGGATTATTTAGTTTATCGAAGACCCATGCGTTTGCGACAGTGTTCTGTTCTTAAATAACTCGAAAATGGTGAGTGTTCTGGTGATGTTTAATAGAATGTAGTTCATCTGGACATTCGAGTTTACTGCAGATCCTGTTTTTCCACGGTGTATATAAATCTAATTTTACTGGTGAGGGTAGCGAGCGGTACGGGTTGATGGTGGTGGTGGTACCGGTTTGACGTGCAGTAACGCCTAGTGCTCTGGTGATGGTGGTAACGGCCCTAGGTGTGTCCAGTCACCCCTCCAGTCTCAACTGATTACTTCGTTCTTGATCCGCCACACTCCTGAACCCACCTAAAGAAAAATCCATAAGGAGATGTAATCTGTTGGGACAGATCATATAGAGAAGAGGAAGCCTTTAACCAAGGTTTGGTTTCCACTGTCACCTTGAACCTCGCAAATAGCTACGTGGTTTAAGACGTCACACATAATTTACATTCCTCCTGTTCCCTCAACCTGGACACGATAGGAATCCACGCGGGTCTGCAATACTACAAGTATTCTTCTTAAAAGATACGTTATGTAATATTTTTTTTTCCTCTTCTTATGTGACATGATGGCTAGGTGTCACACCGAGGATTGTAAAACCATGACTTATAAGACTGAAGGAGGTAATATCCTGAGGGTAATGATCACTAACGTTATTATAGTCTCTCGTATATCGTATGGGAGATACGCGGTATATCTCACCAAACTTCGAACAACAACATCAAGATGTTCAATGATTTATTCTTAAAGCATTATTGTATACGAGAGAGGGTGGGGTCTTAATTATCCATAAGGACTTATGAGGCACCGAAGCTTTAGTGTGTAGCTGAGAGGGTGGGTCTCAATTATCCATAAGAATTTAGGAAGAGACGAGTTACAGCGAGTAGGAGGGAGGAGGAGGAGGGAGTGCCCCTAGGATACGGCTGTCAACACCACACGGTATGATCAGCGTCACGGGATATCTGGCAACCCCAAGCCAGGGACACGCGCATCACCAGGTGAGCACAAGGTCCTAATGAGCCCAACCTTATCCCCTCCTGCTAGGCAGCTGTTCCTGCTGCTGCTGCTGCTGCTGCCGCCGCTGTAGTGAGGTTACTACGGCCGCAGCTGTTATGTATTACTGATGAAGAGCTCTCACTGCATGCCCTTGCTGATCTGTCATGCTTCTCATGCTGTTACTGCTGTGTGGTGCTGTTACGCACGATGGTTATTCGCACCGTTGCTGCTACTGCTGCTGCTGTTGCTGTTGTTTGAACCCAACTTCTGCCGATGAAACTTAGTGACGTTCGAAGTCGCTCCTGCTCTCATTCAACCTGCGATTCAGCGCCAACTCCCGCTACCGCCGCTTCTGTTACAGCTGTTCCACCTCGTGCTGTTGATATTGTGGTTGACTTTGATATTCTCCCGGGCGTCGGCTTGCCATTTGCATCGGCGGTCGAGGATGTCAGACTTCCACAAGTCTTATTCTGTCGCGATAACATGCTGTTCACGCTCCTCATCCAGGTTACTCTGTGGATCAAAATGAGGCGTACAGCTGTTGCTGCTTGGGAGTCGTACAGCAGATCTTGCTGCTGCGGAGTGTGCTTCAGCTGCTGCAGCTGGGGGTCACACAGCCGATCTTACTGCTGCTGTGCCTCAGCCGCTTCTGCTGCTTATGCCACGCAGAGATTTATCATTAAGTCTGACGTTCTTGCTGTGTATGTTGGTTCGAGTTGCCTTCCTCCTGCTTCTATACGTTTAGCTTCCTCGTCATAAACTCACTTAGGCTGCAGATATTTTACTTTTTCGTTTGTATAAGTAAGGGTAAGGGCTGGTAGTGTGTGGTGGTCCATTCCTCAAACAAAGACATACCATGGGTGTCAGGTCGTCACTTAAGTAATAGTTTTCTCAAACTCAAGATATAAATGGTTTTCGTTTATATTTCCAGCCCTCTCCATCACCACCTTTCGCCATTTGATTCATTTCACAAATATATTCTTTTTCCTTGGAAGTTTCAGCAGGATTCTCATTTGAGTAAGTTATAGCTTGGTTGAAGTCACTTATCTTAGGGAAGCTGTTACCTGGATGGGGTTCCTAGAAATATGAAGATATTAGACTTTGGAGCCTAATTGATTGAGGAGTTTATCAGCCTCATTCAATTGTTTGATACAAGAAGTTAGTGGTCTTAAGAAGTTATTTGTTTCATTAAGTTATTAAGGCCTGTGATTTGGGGTTTTGGTCTCAGAATGTTGTTGTAACTTGTCTCGAGAAATTGATAGTCTGAGGAGCTTAATGGTTTGAGGAAGTTATTAGCGTGAGGGAGTCGTTCGTCTGAGAAAGTAACTTGCGTCAGGACATTAATCGTTTCTGTGAACAATCCTTCCCCGAAAGCTACAGGAACTAAGATGGTGTTGATACCAGGAAGTTACTAGTGTAAGGTAGGTTGTATTCTGTGTGAGGTGCTTGAGACAGGTACTAGGAAAGTTATGAACTCGGTCGTATCCAAACTTCACAAAGTTACTCCTCCTTATCCAGTCCTTACGTCCCTACGTCATTAGGATAAACAGATGGATGATCTTGATACTTGTAATTCACAGTCTAACTTCTCCAACAATAATTCACAGTCTAACTTCAACAACAGTAAGGGCTTCATTTATATCCCATTTTAGTTTGTTGAATCCGTTTGTGATTTTACGCGGCATAAGGCGGTGAGGAGAAACTGCTCGTACGCTTGTTTCTCTCTTGTTTTGCTCTGAAAACGAATGGACGGATACATTCAGATTAAGACAGGGAGATTGAAGGAAGAATCTAAATGATAATGATGTACATATATAAGGTGAATGATGGTGCATATGAATGATAATGCTAAAGAATAATTTCTTTAACATCGCCCAAGCTAACTAATGAAGTGTAATTTAATGATATGATTATACTGAAATAGCTCACGATGCAGGTGTACCAACTGGTGATAGCTGACAGTGGAATAACCCTCAAGTGGTGTACTAGAGGTTTCATGAGGTTTACCCGGAAGCCACTACTGGCAACAGTGGGTGACTGTATCACAGAGTCTCTTCTCGTTATTGGCAACACTGAGTCCTCTCAGGTAACAGTACCTGTTATCCAAAGGTAACCCCTCTCCCTCCTACTACCTCCACCATTCTCCCCCTCCTCTGCTTCCCAACCCCAGCTTTTATCCCCCCCTCCCTCCCACAAGCGTCAGGTAAGAGGAGATAAGAACAGGTGTGAGCACACAATTTACAATTCATCATTACTGAAAATTAGAAAGTCAAACGAGAGATTAACCTTAATTGATATATGCATTATATAATTATGTTAAAAGAAATGCATGCGTTAAAACTTTTAATGAAATATAATCCCAAATATCAACACTCCATGACAGGTGAGTGAAAAGGTAATTTTTAAAGCGGAAATTGCATCAGTTTATGAGGTGGGTAGGGACGTACGACAGTTTTAGAAGGTGACTGGCAGCACGCGCAGTCTGGCTGCCTGGCCAGCAACTGTAGTGGCGGGTGTACGACGAGTACCGTAGCAATAGTTCGGACATACATGATACAAAGATGACGAAAATCTCATGCGTTCTTCATCGTCACTCGGTACTAAACGTATGAATTAGGAAGGTTTATGAAGCATTGTTCTTAAGTTACAGTGAACGCAAGAAAACACACACACACACACACACACACACACACACACACACACACACACACACGCAAGGGGTCACCTGTGGGACAGCATGGTGTCTCGGTGTCTGTACTTACGATATATAAAACCGGAGAAACCGACGATTAAATCAGATTAGATGCATTGTTTTCTAACTAGAAATTCGATAGGGCTCAGAAAAAGGTCGAAACCCGCATCAGCGTCTAATTAAGTTCCTCACCTGTTGGCCTGGGCGCCTGCGCAGAACCTTGCACTGTAAACGATGTCGTACAGAAAATAGAAAGAGGGGGCGCTGTCAGAATTTAAACGCTCACCGAAACTGAGGTCGATGCAGAGGTTATTGTCAAGGCTTATACGGAGCGTTTTCTCTGCAAATGCTCTCCCATAGGGTGAGCCCAACCGTAAGAAAGCATGAGCGTAGACTCCAATGGAGCCAAGAAAAATGGCGGGACAGACGTCCAATTCAGTCGTAGACCGTCCGTCACACGCTCTCCATGCGTTCACCTCTTTCTTCGGCAACACAATGGTCACCCAGTCCTCATTGTATATCTGTGGTGAAGGTCCGCTTCAGGAAGTGACTCAGTGGATCCTCCAGGAGCCCATGGAAACCGGATCTCGTGTGCGGCAGTAACGAAGGAGGAGGAGCACCAGGCCTTCGGACCAACTCTGGTCCTCTGATATGGCGAGCCGTAGACCGGCGTGGGCTGTTACTCAGCAGATAGCTCCTTAAAGAGAGGGATGTATGGTTAAATCTTCCGTAATTATTTTGCAATACCATAACTTGATCCGCAGTTTAGTTATCCTAGACAGCACAGACGCCTAACACGTAGCAGCGTCTTTCGCCATACCTCTCTATGGGAAGGGTCAGAATAATTTCACACTTGCTGGGTGTTGAATTGGGTGTGTCTTACCTAACGAGTCCCCTCACGGGGGCATTAAGGTCCTTGAGGCTCTTGTAGTCATAACACTTTGCTTTGTGGTTGGCATTCAGGAATACTCGTGGGAACTCGCAGCAATCATGGGTGGTGGAAGTGGCCAACTGTTTGTTGAAAACGGTGAGGTAGACTCGAGTTTTACAAAACCGTAATTTGTCTTCCTTTTCCTTTTTTTTTTCATCGTATCTAAACTCATAGTCACGAGTTTACATCAAGCACGATTAACAGTCTCGCTGTGCTCTGGCCGTAATAATTCAAGAGATTTTATCATCCAAGATAACGATCAGATGGTCCTCGAATTTAATTTAATTGAGGTGCTGGAACAAGCAGACGTCAGTATGAATGGAAAATACGAGAGGTGTTAGGTTGATCCCCTGAGGTGCGCGGCAGGTGAGGACGCGAGGGTCGACGACGTGGCCTCCCACCTGCTGCTTCGACCAGCCAGGAACCGACCCCCCCTCGCCCTCCACACTACCACTACGGATAATACCATCCCGAAATATGATCTGCCAGAAAGCCCCACGAAGAGAGATACTTTTAGAATTAATCATCAGTAATACAGAGTAAGTTAATGTACTATTGTGCTGGAGGACTGGGAGCTACAACCCACACACAAAGTTAAGACAAAACGCTTGAAGACGCGATGCGAAAAGTTAACGTGGAAGAAAATGTGGCCCGTAAGAAAACAGTCATTACGATGGGATGTACAAGGTGGGTCGGCAGGTGTGCTCCTGCTTTACTCACACACCTGATGGAGATTCACGTGTCGATATGATTTAGCGTTTGGCATGGGTGCGGCTCGGGTTACTGCCGAGGCTGCAAGAATTCATTTAGAGGAAAAAAAAAAAAAAAGACGACACTGAAGTTTGTGCCGAGAGAGAGAGAGAGAGAGAGAGAGAGAGAGAGAGAGAGAGAGAGAGCGAGAGAGAGGAGGCTTGTAACCTGCTGAACAGATTGTGTACGATGATTCTTCAAGGAGGGAGAGGGACCCTGAGCGAGAAGATTTAACGCACTGGAGGGTGTACAAGGTGAGGAGGAAGGAGAGAGGTCAAATGAGGAAAAAGTCAGCTGGCCAAGTGGAAAGCTCGTTAATGGCCGAGGGGGAGGAGACGATTACCTGAAGAAGAAAAAAAAAAATAATACAATAAAAAAACATGGTCGAGCCACCGGTGGTGTGCACAGAGGTGGAGGGAATATTCGCAGGATAGGGCAGGATGAAGGTGGTGGTGGTGGTGGTGACCTGATTTACACAGGCTGCAAAAACCTAAAAGTAATTATGAGAACCTGGATCAGACTACATAATCTT
>JAUUDY010313645.1:0-10237 GCA_032361765.1 Panulirus inflatus
CAGACATATGGCAAATGAAGTTTAATGTAGACAAGTGTAAAGTTATGCACTTTGGAGACAAGAATATACTTTACAACTACAAACTACTCAGAAACTCACGAACTTAACTAAATGATGAAAAGAACCTGGGAGTTGTCATTAGCAACAATCTGAAGTACACTAAACAGTGTCAAGCAGCAAGTAAAAAGAGACAACCAAATGTAAGGTTTCATAGCCAGAAACATGGATCACAAGACACCGGAAATACTTCTCACACTTTATAATTCTCTACTACGACCACACCTTGAATATGCAGCCCAGTTTTGGTCCCCAAACTATAAAATAGACATGGAAAAGTTACAAAGTAAAAAGATGCACTATTCCTGGGGACAGGGGAGAAAGAATACTTCCCATGTCTTCTCTGCGTGTCGTAGAAGGCGACTAAAAGGGGAGGGAGCAGTGGCTGGAAATCCTTCCCTCTCGTTTTCAATTTTCCAAAAGAAGGAACGGAGAAGGAAGCCAAGTGAGGATATTCCCTCGAAGGCTCAGTCCTCTGTTCTTAATGCTACCTCGCTAAAGCAGGAAATGGCGAATATGAAAAAAAAAAAGTGTGACAAAACTGATCCCATTTCTTAGAAATCTGGCATGCGGAGAGGCTAAAATGATTGGATCTCTTCTACCTTAGAAAATGTAGACTTCACAACAACTTAACCCAAGTGTTCAAAATTCTGAACAAGTTCAATAGCGTAAATCACGAACATCTTTTCAAAATACAAGAAAATGTGGTTACCAGGACAAATGAAATAAAATCAAAGTTGAAAGATGGAGTACAGATGTGGGGGAAAGCTGCTTTTCCTAAAAGTTTATTAAGCATTGGAATAAGTTACCATCAGACGTAATGAATGCAAAGACTATAAATACCTTCAAGAGTCGCTTTACAAATATCTTATAAATTCAGTTATACCCTGAGAAAAATGCCAGTAATAAACTGTATAAACGACAGTGGTACCAGGGACAGTAGAAGGCTAATGTGCAGCAATGGGGAGTCAGTGATAGCTTAAGAGGACTCCCGAGCAGAATTACATTTTCATTTCAAGTCAAACTCCTTTGTTTTTTTAACCAGGCAACATAGCTGTGGGCCAATCATGCCTTCTGTTGTCTGTCTTTCTCATGTAAACTCATGTAAACTACTTTTTGAGGCCCCAATCACTCAAAATCTTTTTCACTTCATCCTTCCACCTTACAATTTGGTCTACCTGCTCTCCTTCCTCCCTCTACTTCTGACACATATTTCCTCTTTGTCAACCTTTCCTCACTCATTCTCTCCAAATGGCCAAACCATTTCCACACATCCTCTTCTGCTTTCTCAACCACACTCTTTTTATTACCATACATCTCTCTTACCATTTCATCACTTAATCAAATCACTTCACACCACATATTATCCTCAAACATTTCATTTCCAACACATCCACCCTCCTCCATACAACTCTAACTATAGCCCATGCCTCAAAACCATATAATATTGTTGGAACTACTATTCCTTCAAACATACCCATTTTTGCCCTAAGAGATATTGTTCTTTCTTTCTACACATTCATCACTCCCAGAACCTTTGCCCTCTCCCCAACCCTATGACTCGCTTCCACTTCCATGGTTCCATTCGCTGCAAAGTCCACTCCCAGATATCTAAAACACTTCACTTCCTCAAATTTTTCTCCATTCAAACTTAAATCCCAACTAACTTGTCCATCAACCCTGCTGAAGAGGTTAACAAAGAGGATATTTGTTTCAAAAGTGGAGGGAGCAAGAGAAAGGAGGAGGCCAAACTGGATTAAATATAAGGGTTAAGTAGGGTGTGTGCAAGAGGAATGCCAGATGGAGTACTTCATATACCCCAACTATGATGTGAGAATGTTAAACCTTAGTTTTTCTAACTCAAGAATGAGCAAACAATAAAAATGTAAGATGGATATTATAAGTTGGATTGTATTTACAATGACAAGCATAATGGTCACATATGACTTACCTGATAGAAATAAAGGTCACTTGTGAACTGATGTATCGTGGCAGGCAACAGAGCCCTAGCTGGGTTCATGACTTTCTTGATAACATCACTCATGGTGCTGAGACGCAAATCTTTCACTTCTGTAATCTTACCTCCAAGGTTTTCCATCTGCATTACAAATTGTACATGAACTATTAGTAGTTTCTGTAATAGAATGAAGTGCTACCTCACAAATGAGTTGAAGTTACATATGATTTTCAATTTAGTGAAAAAAAATCATCCAAGCAGTACATGCATCATGTTCCAAAAACACCTATCATTATATTTCCACACAGTCTGTTATCTAAGTGACAAAATACTAACCTAGGAAGGCATTGATCATTTTGGTCTATCAAGTTAATAAAGATGTGATTCATTTGATTTCACTTGCAGTAATAGATACAAACTCATGGGCAAATGTTTTACCTCATGTGAAGCAAAGTGCTTTTTCTTCAACAGGATTGTTAACATATGGAATGATCTGCCAATCATAGTGGTTGACAGCAGTAGTATAGATACATTTATGGATTTTTTTTTATTATTATACTTAATCGCTGTCTCCCACGTTAGCGAGGTAGCGCAAGGAAACAGAGGAAAGAATGGCCCATCCCACCCACATACACATGTATATACATAAACGCATACACGCACATATACATTTCAACATATACATACATATACATACACAGACATATACATCTATACATATGTACATATTCATACTTGCTGCCTTCATCCATTCCTGTCGCCACCCTGCCACACATTAAATAGCTGTTAATTCACCAATCCTACAAACCTCATGTCCCCCAGTTATACCCTCAAATAACACATTACACACTTTTGCATTTAAATCACCCATCACTAATACCCATTCTCTAGCATCAAAACTGCTGACACGCTCTCTCGGCTACTCCCAAAATAGTCTCGTCAAGGGACTCCTTACTCCAAAGAAGTCCATCCTCCCTGCATTTGATTGTATTGCAGTTTGTATGATAATATAAATAGTATATACTAGTTATATTAAGAAAATTTTATGACAGAAATGAAAAATATCCAAGTTTGTATGACTGTGTGAACATCAAGAATAAACAAAGTAATCTGTGAGGTTGCCAGTATGAGCAAGGCCAAATACAAAACTATCACTGTAGAAACTATTGCCATTGATTAGATATCATAATTAACCTTTTCTGAACTTTATTCAATCTATTAGATGTATGCTGAAAAACTCACATCATAATTTGCAGAAAACTTGGCACTATAGGCAAAATCTCCAACGTTCCCTTCAACTGTCCACAACTTCACCAAACCTTTTTCAGTAACTTGGTCTTCACTATCATGCTGGTCTTGGTTTCCATGACTTTCAAGCTCCAAGCCTTCATCCATGCCAACAACTCTCTCTTGTTCCACTTTTACCATGGAAAATGAACTTGATGAGACTAATTTCTGTGCTGTAATACGTTTCTGCATCAAATCGATGTGTTCTTGATGTAGATATAATTTTTCATCTATTGGTCCAAGAGTACTGAAACAATTGGTATTATTATTGAGACAGCATGCTTAGAGCTTTTGCGCCGCAACACATAAAAATCTTAAACATACTTCCTCTTTATAAGGGAAACTCCTACTTACTTTTCCCCTTTCAGAGGAAAAGCACTTTGAATACCAATTTGAGAAAACAATGACAATATAGCAAATCAAGATAGCACCCTATGTTAACTTCAAAATGCATTTGAGAATAAGAATCTACTCAACATGACCCTCCCTGTTGCATGTGCAACAAAGAGGAGCTGGTGACTTATGCAGTCAATGAATTGGCAAGGATTAAAAGATGAGAGATGGCTTTTGCAAAAAGTCTATTCAATCAAAAGTTCACATGCTGGACACCCATCAAATAGATCTACAGTAAGTTTGCTTAAATTCCTATAAACAACAGCCTATCATAATACCAATATGAATCAATTATTCCTCTTAATCTAATAAGTAGTCTTTCACATGGCATCCAGGGTAACATACCATATGCAATAGTTATTTAACTTTTTTAACTACACAAATGAACTCAAAAGATTTAAATAAAAGATAGCTACTGCAACATCAGAATTACTGTACTGTGAAGTGACAAAAAAAAAAACTTGCAATAACAGATATATCACTTAATAAATATAAAACAAGCAGACATATACCATGCACTTGAATCTTGCAAAGACAGCTGGGCCTGATGATACAATGCTTCTCCTTGTAAATATCTTTTTTTCCTCTCTAGCTTTCTTAACTGACTCTGCAACTCAGCCACATCTTTTGCGAGGCTTTTGTGAAGGGACCTCATCCAGGCCACTTTTGTGTTGCTATATTTGTCACTTAAAGATGGGGCCATTGCTATTTCTCTGTGGAAAAGTGAACCAAAAGAAATGCTTTAGGTTCCCAAAGAATTAGAAATGACATGAGATTGGTTTGAAAGTAAATTTAAGAGTTTATCTTCCAATCTATCTATGTATCTATGTGTACGAAGATGTATATGTTATCATTTTTTTCTTTTCTTTCATGCATTGAGCTGTTAACTGTGGAGCAGGAACGGACCATGAATGGATGATGGCAAGCAAGTATGAATGTGTAGACGTGTAAATATATGTATGCATAGTGTGTATATACACATGTATATGCCTGTGCGTGACAAAGAGGATATATGTGTTGGAGGTGGAGGGAACAAGAAGCAGGAGACCAAATTGGAGGTGGAAGGATGGAGTGAAAAAGATCTTGAGCGATTGAGGCTTGAACATACAAGGTGAGAGGTGTGGAAGGAATAGAGTGAATTGGAACAATGTGGTATACCAGGGTCGCCGTGCTGTCAATGGACTGAACCAGAGCATGTGAAATGTCTGGGATAAACCATGGAAATGTATGTGGGGCCAGGATAAGGATAGGGAGCTGTGGTTCCAGTGCATTACATATGAAAGTTAAGAGATGAGTGTGAATGAATGTGGCTTTTTTGACTGTTTTCCTAGTGCTACCTTGCTGAAGCAGGGGGTAGCAATACTGTTTCCTGTGGGGCAGGGAAGCGCCAGGAATAGATGAAACAGCATCGCTACCCCCCGCTTCAGCAAGGTAGAGCCAGGCGATGTAATTGCGTTAAGGCACTTGACACTGTGTGTATTCCATTTCCATGTGGTTTTGCCTGCATCTTTTGTACACATTACTTGTGTACTTCCTGCATATATGGGATTCTTGACCTCTGACTCATTCCATATCCATCTTTTGGCTGCATAAGTCAGGGATGGGAGGACTATGTTGTCCCTTAATCCTATCTTCACATCCATACTTACACCAGTACCCTTCCATTATTCTATTGAGGGACCCACTGACTCTTCTTTCCTGTGCTGCTCTCACTCTTATCTCCCTTATCAACAAACTTACCTTAGATAGCTTCAAAATACTTATATTCTCTCACCTTTTCCAGTCTTCCTTCCCCCATATCTGAAACACAGTTTAGTACACTTTCTTCTTTCACTCTATAGGGCTCTGGAATATGTATACTTATACTCTGCTTCTTTTTAACACCATTACTTTACTTTGTTGCATTCATCTCAAACTGCCTACACTTACATCAAAAAACACACTTGCATCTTTCTGTAACTCCTCTTCAATCTTAGTAAACTACACAATATCATCCACATATAGGCTTGCCACCAGCCACTATACCTTACTATCAATCCATCTCTGCACCTTCTTTCCCTAGTTTTGCTTTCATCTCTCATATCACTCAATCCATGTATGTGTTAAAAAGCCACAGTAACATCACATCCCTGCCTCATATCCACATGTATACTGCAACTTTCACTCAACTCTCCATTCACTCTTACACATGCATTTGCTACTCTATAAAAGGCTTTCACACCACCCAACAGTTGACCCCCTATCCCACACATCCCATAAAGCATTCCACTTGACTTTGTCACACTTTCTCAGATCAATGAAAGCTACGTACAAATATGGAAGGGAAAAGTATCTAAATACATTTCATCTGCCCCAACCTGCTTGGTAGTCCTCCCTCTTAAAAGCAAATACAACAATGCTGCAAACCACACAAAACTGAGCATAGAACAATCACTCTCTGCCTAACCACACACAATCAACACCTAAACAGTGAAGCAAAATCCTCCCAATATAATCCCACCTCAACATGATCACTCAGTTCTTTAAAACTGCATTGACCCCATCCAACCAAACCACTCTACAACTAACCATCCAACCCCAGTGTAGAATCAAAAAGCATCACACTTCAGGAACCTTTACTAGCATACGCTCCCATACCCAGCAAACACAACACTAGCAAAATACATACACACAAAAATAACCCAATAAACACTAAATTACTGCCCTTCCAACTCAGTCTTAAACATCACCCTAACAGATATACACCCCTCAGAAGCCGCACTCCCTAAACATACAGTTGCACTCTCTCGTCTACACTCAGGACATCATCCATCCCTTGAACACTACAAACGCCAATTGATCATATTCCAAAACCCTTCATGCCTGCAACAGATCTTGCACAACAACACAACACTTACTGGTCACTTGACCCACACTCTCCCCAAACAGACACATATATAGCATAACCAGTTTATGACCTATGATCCCACATGGCAGATGAGCACTGTGGTCATATACTGCGATGATGTGTAAGTGCCATTGTGGGCTTATGTTATGCTAAACTTAGTTAGACTGGGTTAGGTTAGCCCAAAGCCAGTTAGGTTAGGTTGGGCTAAACTATGGTTAAGTTAGGCTTAACTTAGGTAGCTTGATAACACGCCACGAATGGATTGCCAGTATTCTCTATAGACACTTTGCTGCCAACTTCTCAGCAAATCAAGAATCCATTTCAGCTTGAGTCTGAGTGATGGCAGCATAAATGCATGCATTAATCAGTAAAATAATGTCTGGCCCACTGGCGCCAATGAATCAAAGGTTATTCTTCTCATTAGTTGGCATAATAACAACAACCTATCAAACAACAATAAGTGTGAACAAGTAAAATGCCATTCAAAATTAAATGTTGACTTCTAAGGGAAGATATGAGGTTCTCACACGTTTCCCTAAATTTTACAAGTATTTCTCTGGACTTTCTAAACAGTGAAACCTACCAAAATTAATGAGGATTGCACTATAGGCAGTGAAATAAACCTATATTAGTGCAGGAGACTCTGAATTAATGATACTTATATCTATATCAGTAGTTAATAACTTTGTCAGTATTATATGATTTTGTTTCGCAATAGCCATCTCAATGATGCAATGCCATACTTCCCACTGTAAATGTACATGTTAACTAGAATTGCTAATACAAACGTAATTTCATTAATCGTCTGAGTGTTCTACAATCTAACAGGGTGTACTTCACAGGTCATACTGCAATCTTCTTGGATTTCGTTGTTTAAGGATACCTGTTTAACCGCAGGTCTACGTTTACCTCAAATTACCCCTGATATTTACAACTTCAAGCCATAAATAATGCTCCAAATTATACTCTTTCCTACCAAATTTTCTATAGTACAATGCCAGGATAAAACAATAACTGGTATTCCAAATCTAGCTTCTATGCTCGGTGTCCAAAATTTTCCCAGCCACATAGGAATGGGTTATGTAAAATAATTACTCAGGTGTGTAATCATAAATAAAGGGTTAAGGACCACTAAAGGTTTCTGAAGTCCAAATCCTCAGTATGATAAATCTGACCTACCTTAATATCTATTCCCTTAAATGTTCACAGATGACTTTGAACTAACTCATTCAAGTATGTCAGCCAATCATATGTGTGCTACACCAGCGCTGGACAACCACCATGAGTATAAATGTTTATCCTGACACAGACACAGACACCATGAGTGTAAGGCAGGTCGCGCTCCTCATCCCCAACATCATTGTAATTCATGAAACTCGTAAGTGTCGATCATGGTGAAACTCATTAATAAACCTGAAATAGGTTCTGAGATAAGTTATATGTATCAAAGTGAATGTCTGCTTGCAGTGCAGGGTGATCTAAGATTTGGAGCATGCAAACAGACGCAACTTGTAATCCTAGTTATTAATGAAGATTGTATGTTATAGATATTATAGTAAGTTTGTACTCGACCAGTAAATGGAATTAGCTGATTCTGATTATCGGAAATTTGTAACAAACTAGTTGAGGAGTATATTGAAAGCTTGTAATGAGAGGAAACTGGCAGCTATTCGATATGGATCTATAGGAGTAGAGCAAACTTGCTATGACTTTAAACAATGAAATAATACAGGTGAATTAAGTGCAACATGCAAATACATACATCATTTCCTTCTCACAAGAGCTGAGGTACTATTGGCACATAGCCAACAGATCAATCAAACCCTGGAAAGAACGAGGATGGTTCTTTTTCCCAACAATTTCAAACGCAGACAAAGATAATTCATTGATTTATTTGTAACGTTTAAATATTCAATGGAATTTTATATTTCTTAGCGATTTTATACATTGAGCTTAGCGGGTTTACGCTCGTCATTGCCAGATGCATCAGTGAGGCAGCAAGTGTGTGTGTTGACGTAGCTCTATTCATCATGATGGAAGTTTTTAAGGTACAGTATGATGAGTTCTAGTATAAATGACTTTTTGTTTAACGTTTCATGTATACATGTGCATAAGATATATATTAGCACAGGGCTAAGTTAAGAAAATTGCAGAATTCCACGGAAATTGTGACCTCGGACGTGTTTATGTAGTTTACTTGAGTTACTGAGGTACTGATAATGGTATAATTTCCCTATTGCTGGTATCATTTTGCAAGTTTTCCTTTGGAGTATCATCACGGCGACATTATCAAGTGCGTCTGGTCGAGATTTTCAGGTGGTGGTAATGAATACATAGCAAAGACACATCATGGAGGTGAATATAAGGGATGAGTGGACGAAAACCCATCATTGGGGTAGTCACCAGTAGATCTTGTTCCACTTGCAGACGATCATATTAAGCAGGGTTAGGGAGGGCACTTAACGTAAGGTTAATATATAGAGTTGGTACTAACCATTCTTTGTATAGTAATATATGATTTTATAAGGAAAAGTCACAGTCGAAAGACTATGGAGATTATTCTGTATGTTCGTCGGCAATGTGTCAAAAGATATTGTGCTGACTGGTTTCCATTGTGACATTTTGTCTTAGTCACCTTTTTGTTGCACTGAAGCATATGAAGCATCCTAGGGAAACCATGGTAAGGTCTGTAGGGTCTGGTTGTGGATTGACAGCTAGAGTCCTGTCATAGTACTTAACAGTGCCTTGCTAATGTAGGAATTGACAAACAGTTTTGAAAAAATTATTATTATCTCCACTGTCTTTGGTTTTATTTTATTTATTCTGACCTGAGCATACACAGGAAAGATCTGACACACGATTTCAACCATATTATGCAAAAATATAATTTGATATTCTAAAGTGGTTGATGCCTAAAACCTAATTAGAATAAGAGTGTTTGCTTTTGGATTATTCTATTAATGTTTCATGATTGATACTATAATGTTTTAATGTAAACTTGGCTGCTATGTGAGGTTAGGTAAGGTTTCATTTTTCCTGTTGATATATTAGTTCATCTTTTATGTTATTTCCACATTTTTCTTGATCCTCACCACTATCACCTTTATGCAGTGTTCTCTTCAATCCATAGTGCACTTTGTACTAGAGACTTTCAAATATTCCTTAAAATATTTCAGCAATTTTATATGGAATAAGTAAAACATAATTTTCTAAATATAGTGATATACAACTCACCTGTGTGAAAAATTTTTGTATGCCCTTGAAATCATTTTGAGTTTGATCCTCATGGCACCACAAATCAGATTTTGCCAGTACATACTTTGCTGTTTTAACCCGTTATCCATTGAAAGGGGGAAATCAAGATTCTTCTTTTACACGCATACATGATTAAGTATTGTACAATTGATGTAATGCCTGTATGATTACATATATGTTCAAGTGACTTATGAAGTTTATTTTCATGAAATAGATATTACAGTTAAGTCAGTTTGATGTTTGTTTCATTTCTTTCATTAAGAATGTCCCACGGAATGTGGCATGCAGTTGAGAAGCACTCAGAATTATGCTGCCCTGCCACCAGGTGCATGAACTGAAGTGTGTGGTGTTTTTGGATTTTTTTTTTTTCACAAACAGATATGATTACGAAGTGGTTCCAT
>JAUUDY010313977.1:0-10348 GCA_032361765.1 Panulirus inflatus
TATAATTCACACAGCTAAATCCTCAGGGGAACTTATTCATTGTCATTCTTTTCCCCTTACAATTTCTATCTATTCAGATTTTTGACATATTGATTGTTAAGGTAAATTGTAAATCAAATGATCAGTTACCCTTAACAGAGAATAAGATGTCAAAGCATTTTTTATACATCCAGCTCCACAGACAAGTCCTCAGTCACAAGAACCACACGACCGCTCTACTATCGGCTTGAACTGTCAGTTGCCAACTTATCTTAAGTATGTCTCTGTGAAGCTAATTAGAACTATTATTACTATGGTCGTACCGTATTAATGTTGGGTTTTATTCTTTCACGAGATTTTGATTTTTCAATCTAGGATTTTGCAAAATATTGAGTGATGATAAATTGATTTGTGCCACAAAACCGATTGATTTATTGTGGATTCCTATATCCACCCTGTGGGTGGTAGTGGCTCGGAAGAGGACTCAGTGTGCTCAAAACATTGTAGTGTGAATCTACGAAAATGATGTTGCTCTTTCCTGACTATAACTTTAGTTTTCTTTAATAACACGTCTCATGATTTTCTGTGATATATTTAATAAAAGTGTTCTATATTTATATAACTCATAATATTTAAATATATAGATAAAATCAAATAAAAATTTAAAGTAAAAATTTTATGATATACCTTAGTTTTACTATTAGAACATAAAATTGTTTTACCTTTACTGTAGTTATAATAATTATGTTTAGATTTTCTTATTACAATTTTCAGGTGTTAGACCTTATTTGGAATACGCTGTTATTTTTGACTTGTCACATAGTTTGTGACAATCATATGTTGAATACTGTTATATTGAAAAGATTTGTTACACAATACTCTTTACCGCCTTCAAATACTCGCGTTATTTCCTCCAGTTTGAACACTGGTCTGGGGAAGTGATGCACTGGAATGTCCTTATTTTCTTTTTTTTTCCTGCATTTTAACGGAAATGTGGGAAGTATTACCCTTATTTATGTTATTAGCCTCTTGAACAGTCAAGGGCCATAAACACGGTGGAGTGTATGTGATCTTAGGATTATACATAACACCTTAAAGGTGTTAAATAATTTTCAGTTGGTGGATGTAGTTTAATTCTGACGGCTTTAAATGACCGTTGGCAGTCGTCAGGCCTCATGCTCAAATAAGCAACCGACTGCTACACACTTCTTTGTGTACATATAGAATGTAATCATGTACAGGTGTGAATGTTGACTTACATGATTTGTGATACATTGTTTTACAAACGAGTCAACCCCCGGTATCCCTCAGCATACACTGGGGATAAATTTCAATTTTTCCAGGACGGGTGTGAGATCCAATCAACAGGAGCGTGCTAAGGTTTCGAAATGCTCAATTTCTTTTTTTTTTTTTTTGTGGGGGGGGGGAGGCCACCTCTGTCACTTGACCACCCTATAGAAATATACTATAGTGAGAGCTTAGATACACATTATACTGGCTAAAGACAGTGAAAGTGTAGATGGCCATAGAATTATTCTTAACACCTAAACGTGTTGAATTTGTTATGGTTGGTGGATGTGGCAGCTTGATGTTGACGAGCTTAATGACCCTCCCTGGCTGTTGATAGGCCAAGTACCATCTTGCTGGCGTCTTATCTCTCAACAACACAAACACAGCATCAAGGTCGCATGAGACGCTCTTGTTTCTGTCACCCCAATTATGCCGACATCCTCGCTTTGTGGTATCCGTTTATGGCTGTCTTTGTCACACGGCGCCTAATCCAGAACCTTTAGGGACTTCTGCTGTCAATACGGTTTTAACTGGAGTTTAGAGTCTTCTGCAGGTTATTGTTAGTACCGGAGATCTTGCGTTCAAACTTGTTTACGGGAAACCTCCCACCGCACGGCCATTGTCGCCAATCTTAACATTGTTATAGTCAGTATTTCTGCATCACTGATTCTATCTGATTTTATGTGCTCACTTCGCAATAGATGCCTCCTTGCCAATATAATATCTAGCAGGGAACAGTACAGCGCGGGCTCTTGCCAGTGATAAACCGTTTTCTGGCGTACCATTTCAGACACAGGACGGGATTGTTTGCTCGAGGTGACTTTAATGGCACACACACACACACACACACACACACACACACACACACACACACACACACCGGTTGATAACGATAATGTAATAGATCTCCCATCCCTTGCCATCTGGTAGAATTTGACCAATAGAGTGGTTATTTAAACACTCAAAATCAGACAATTAGCAGTCTGAACAGGATCGGTTACTATTTAGAAAAACAAAGGTCAAATTCTTGCTGTATCTCTTGCGTAAGTGGGAGAACATTGTTTTTCTTATCGTGCAAATTAGTTCAAAGAGCAACAGACCCCTGGGTCCTTTAGTGGTTGTTTGTGACAGTGAAAGAGATCAGAAACCCATGGAATGGTGTCGTGAGAGTAGAAAGATATAAAGATGATTCAGAGAAAAATTCCTGTTATCTTTATTTACAGTTAAGGAGGCACAAATAAAATCAGTCGTAGATTTGAATCGAAATATTCACCAAGTCTGTTAAACGTCTCAACGGTTTTACTTTCATCTACTTTGATTTGTTGATAATTCCGTATGTTGATTCTGTTCAAGAAAAAGTACTTCACCTTATTGCTGGTAAGATGTTTGCACACGAGTTTGTATCCATTACTATGAGTGACATGAGACGAATGTGTCCTTAAGTAGCTTGTTAGATCGACTTAACTGAAGCTTTTGAAAATTATCGAATACTTGTGTTCGACCGTCTTTCAACCTCCTTTCTAAGCTGGATAATCTTAAGTCGTTCATTCATGTCTCACGGGGTTTGTTTCTCGGTCCGGGAATGATTCATTGGTAGCTGACTGCTGTACTTTGTGTTCACAATTCTGTCTATATCTTTCAAGTCGGGTGACCAAAACTGGATACACTTTTCAAGGTTGGGAAGCACCAATGAATTGTTAAAAGTGAGGATGATTTCTCTTTGAAAACCCTACCTATGAAAGCAGGAACTTTGTGCACTTTTTTGTATTGCTGTGTATGGCTTTCTTGGCTTTCTCTCTCGTTTATCCTTCGTAACTTGCCTTCTCGTTTTTACTACATACAAAGGTAAATCTGCATTCTTCAGTGTCATCATATATTATTGCGACCTTGTGAGCCCAGACCGTCGTCAGCTTGTTTATGTTTGTGTAACCCCAGACATTCATTTTTTGTTATAGATTTATTTTCCAGCTTCATCGTTTGCACATTTCGATATATGACAACGCAGGCCATTATCAGTATCATTGGTAAATATGTCAAACGATTGATCCCTGTGACACACCACTTTACTTTCAACCCTTCAGAGAGACTTGACCATCAATCACTACTCTACATCCATTCAGCCAATATTCTAACCACCAAAGCACAACACCTATTATGCCATGGCAATACCTTTAATGAGAAACTTTTATCGAATGGTTTATGGAGATCTAAATATATGACATCAACTCCTTTACTTTCATCATACATGTTGATCAGATCTGTCAGTTTCAGAGAGGAGTTATTTCGTCGAAATCTATGCTGAGAATCGTTTATCAAGTGGTGGATACCTTACCTGTATTATTATTGTGCTATATGTCTTCATGTAAAGTGTTAGTCATCTGTAAATAAAGTAATCTTAATAATCGTTGACTAAGGAATATACACTAAGAAACGAAACTTCGTCATATTTACTTTAAGTGCTGTATGCCGCGTACTGTATTGTGGCTTGGGTTTCTTGTCTTTCGAGAACAACAATATTCAATCTTGAAAAACACTAAATGAATGAAAATCATCGTTCCATTCACGGAACTGAATTCTCGTTTTCTGTTGTCTGTTGTAACATATCTCGTATGAAATTCTGTTTAAGACAGTCCTGTGAACAGCGGAGTCTCCGAGGTTTCTTATAACCTGCGTTTTTTGTTATCTCTTTAAACGATATTCTCCCCTCAACGTCTATCCCGATTCCATGTTATGCTGATAATTTAAGTCTACATTCTTCAACTCACTTCTCACTTCCCCCTTCCTTACAGTTCTCGTGTTCTTTTTTTCGTATGAAACATATTTTTCTCTTCCTTTTAATTGTAAAACATCTCGGAATAGGAAAGGAGTAACCTGGTTAAATTTGATTGTGATTAAACTCAATTTCTTGCCAAAGCTTTTAAAGCGTTACTTCTCTCATAGTCATCAGTTTCAAGACATCGAAACTCAGCCCGGTAATTTCATAAACATTGGCGTAACCATATCTTCCATCGTCTTGTAAACCCCAATTCATCATCACAAAGTCTGTAGAAGGTTGGTTGGTTGGCTGGTTGGTTGGCGGTTTGACCTATCAACTGCCAGGGAGGGTCATTAAGGCCGTCATTAACGTAGGTTACAACATCCACCAACTGAAAAATCTTGAACACTTTCTTCAGGTGTTCAAGATAATTCTAAGACCACATACACTCTGTGCTAGTGGCCCATGATGGGGGTATTGTACAAGTGCCGTAACTGTTTGTTGTGGTGTTTCACTGCAGACATTCATTCGTCCTGGTACCAAGTACATGAAATTAAAAACTTTTCGTCTCGTGTCCGATTTCTCTACGCAGTAGAAAATTGATGTCACAGGAGTTCCACAAGTGGGTTCTGGAATAATAATAATAATAATAATAATAATAATAATAATGATAATAATAATAGTAATAATAACTGATAATAATAATTGCTGTAGTATATCTAAATTCATCCTTCCTTCCTGTCTCAGGATTCCCCTCAATGGAGCTTTCTTGTTACATAGGTATTATTTTGGCAATTGATGTCTGGAGCTGGATACATATATCGTTGACACCAAGTACCCAAGGTACGTGTATGACTGCGGGTCTTACAATACCTGTATGCAGACCGGCCTTACAATGATTGACTGTTATAATACCTCCTTCTCTCGAATACCGAAGCTGTGGTATTATCTTTCACTTTTTTTTTCTCTCTTCCTAGAACCTTTTTTTCTAAGGAGTCAGGTTTTAAGACTCCTGCAGAGCCCTGATACATTTCTACATTCTTTCCTCTCTTGTTCTTTACACCCGAGATGGTCTTGCTTGGGCGTGTTGTGCCATGATGACGACAATCACAATAAAAAAAATATTCATTCGTATTTGTGTTAATCTATTAATGTACTTTTATAGTAAATCTTTAAATATATAAGACGCTTATTTCTTTTGAATTAAAATAGTAAACTTTAGACATGATTACATATTATTTTTATACATGTAAGATTATAATTATATTTATAAATATAGATAAAATTTCCTTCAAATTATTCAAATAGACTTGCTTGTTGGAAAACGCTGTTATTTTTATGTCTCCCGCTCAGGTGGGAGAACAGCATGGAGTGAAATTACTTTAGATGTACGAGTGATGTGTTTTTATTTTAGTTTTTTCTTTAATCTTACAACGGCAATCTCCTGCCTTCTTTTCCCGCACAAGACAGTGTGCCATTGTGATACTTCCTCTTCGATTATGCAGTGAAGGTTTAGGCTGATCTGTTGACTGGCACAAAATTTATTGTTTTCTTCCCTAGAGAAAGAGGCAAGACGCGCAGTTCCCAGGGTATCTTGCCTGTTCATTGCTGTGGATAATGCAATGGCCAGGCACCTAAGTCAAGATGACGGGTTTGACACGCACCTAATTTATGAATAACGTTGCCCTGCAATTTGTTGAATCCGCAGCACAATGATTAGCTTTTCACGCGGACGTAGAATCTGGAAATATCAATTCATTGTTGAGTTGATTACATAATTTACGGCTGTCGCAGCTGAGCAAACGGATTCGGAAGGAACATTCGGACGTCTCCACATTTGCAACCATTCGTCTGTCTTGGAGCCGCCCGTGTAGAGGTGGAAGCAGTCAGGATGGTCAGTAGTGACTTGATGTAGCCAACAGCAGGACCTGTTCCTCAGGCGCGCTCCTACTGTCGGCGAGGAGGTTGTCGGTGATGTTAGGCAGCTCTTGTGCCGTCTGCTCACCCACACCTCTCTCTAGGGTCATTTTCGTCAGGCGGCATAGGACGTGGAGCCTGAGAACCAGGGGCCTGACGCTGTTCTTAGCAAGATGCTGTTGTAGGAGGAGTGGTCGCCAGGCTAGAGGGTTGATGTTTCGTTTTCAGGTCGTCCTGAATCCAGAAGTAAGTGTGAGGTGGACACAATTGCCTCAGTTTCCGTGCGCGCGACCCACGTACAGCTCAGAGCTCCAAGACACATTCGCAAATATATTTATTATGTAACATTTCCAACCTCCTCAAGATTGTGTCGCTCGCTGAAGGATATACCTGTGAGTCATGGTAGGCCTTACATACATTTTCCATCAGCATTTTAATCTGACTAGATAGTTACTTGAGGACATTTTTTTTTTCATGTCAAATAGTAATTGTCTTGTTTTTAGTTACGTCTGTGATGAAAGTGCAGGCCGAGAATTTTTTTATCAAATTTCGCTAGGGAATAATTTTGACATACAATTCAAATTTTGAAATAGGAATTTTGGTCTTCAGCGTAAAAACTACTGTGACAGTTCTTGTAGAAGAGAACTTTAATATCCACTTAGGCTCAACGTGGAACAGAGTTTAATATAGCATGATTGCCACACTACACGATCGCGAGGAAACAATGATTGGTTATATATGTTTTCTGGGAGATAATGATTCCTAGGGGATGGCTGTTGATGACAGAGAATTTATAAGAATTGAGCTGAATACATTTCCTTGTGGTTATCCACTTTCTTAAACTAGAATGTCCGAAGTGACAAAGTATCGAAGTTATTTTGACAGAAAACATTCAGTCGGCAGTGAAGTTTCAAACAAACATAGGTAAATTACTTCAACAGAAAACGGTCCATATAATTTTTTAAAACCTCTCTTTAGTGTCAGCATTCACTATTCTATCATTTTTATTCCATTCCTCCGCTAATGATAACAACAAATACATTACATCTTTATCTTTTCTTATAAGTTTAAAGATGTCCCTCATCAGACAACAGCCTAAAGGACCAACGAACCAATCATGTTTAACAACCACTAGGCAACAAGGATAAATTATTTTTCGAGAGATACACTGTGGTTCAATAGTTACTCGGTTTAATGTTTATACAAAATACAAAACAATATTTGAGTGCCACAGTGAACTGATCACTGTTGACAGATAGCAGCACAACATACGAACAGAAGTTTAAAGGGTTGATCTTGTGTGTGGATTATTTGATGTTGAGTGTTTAATCTAAACTTATTATTATATATATTTTCTCGTTAAGTTGATATTTATATACACCTGACTAACTCCATGCTTCCTCGTAGGTTGATGAGCCATTATGGGTAAAAAGCCAAAGCAGAAAACAAAAAGAGGGACAGAGAAAAAGAAAGATGAAGACAAAAAGAAAAATAAAGATGAAGACAAAGATAAAGACAAAGACAAAAAGAAGGACGATGACAAAGATGACGAAAGTGGAGACGACAAGAAGAAAAATGAAGAAGAGAAGAAAGATGAAGACAAAAAAGACAAAAAGGACCAGAAAGATGACGATGGTGAAGATGAGGAAGTTGATGCTGGTGACGGGGGGATGGACGAAGACGAGATCGATGTTGGGGAAGACAAGACAGGCGCCGTAGGGAAGGACAGGAAGACCAGAGACGGACAAACTAAGGTCGAGGCAAAAGAGGGACATCCCCGAGGCGAGGTTAAAGCCTCCCTGAAGAGGGAGACCAGCTTCATAAGTCAACAAATGTCGAAGTTCCTCAGGGAGTTCCTTGCCAGCCAAGTATCTCCAGGTAGTCGTGACGATCCGCGCCCCTCCAGTAGCTACGAACTGACAGAGAAAACCAGTGCGACGAGTCGGGGAGACGACGGAACGACAGATCAGACCCGAGACGACAAGAGGACGAACTTGCGACGGAGAGATGCGTCGTCACCGTACAAGATGGAGGATGGGTCGCCACGACTCAACCAGACTGATGAGAAGCCTCTGCTGCTGCTTAAAGCTGCAGCAGCAGAGGCAGGTCAGTTCCCTCGGCCCAAAACACCTGCAGCTCATAAGCAGGTGCACTTGCAGCGTACAGGGAGCACAGACGCGGAAGGATTTGTTAATCCTGGGATCAATATCTCGAAGGGACAAGTACAAGTGCCATCTGGGGCTGATGGAGAGAGAAGCCTGCAGGTAGCGCCTGGAGTCGTCGCTCCTGAGGGAAAGATGCCGGTGGCACCTGGAGCCACTGAAGGACAGACACATATGGTACCTGGAGCTATTGAAGGACAGACATTTATGGCACCAGGAGCTATTGAAGGACAGACATATATGGTACCTGGAGCCACTGAAGGACAGACACTTATGGCACTTGGAGCCACTGAAGGACAGACATTTATGGCACCTGGAGCCACTAAAGGACAGACACTTATGGCAACTGGAGCCACGGCAGTACAGGCACATATGGCACCTGGAACCAACGTGTTATCCGGACACAGACAAACACTGCCTGGTATAGTTACTTCCAAAGACTATACACATCCACCCCCGGGACTCACTACGTCAGGATATACAGCACTGTCCACATCAGGAAGTGCACCACACATCCCATCTGTGGTCCTAACGACAAGTCACCCACCGGCACCCGAAACACTGACCCCAGGTCTTCCCTCTGTGCCTCATGGGGTCGTGACCCCGGGGCACGCATCTCATATCCCGGGATTCACCGCCACAGGACACCTGCCCATAACCCCTGGAGTTCTCACTTCAGGTCACACCCCTGTATCTCACGTCATCGTCGCACAGCACGGGACGGCTGCCCCTGGAGTCATGGCCTCTGGACATGGCCCCTCGTTTACTGAAGTCATGGCCACGGGACACGCCCCTGCGTCTACTGGAGTCATAGCCACAGGACACGCTCCTTCCTCTGCTGGACTCAGTGCCACACAACACATCCTGCAGCCTCCTCTGGACACGACCATGACTGTGAGGGACACCCAGATACCCCCAGGAAGGTACACGTCGAATGATGGGACGACCTACGTGGTGATGAGCGACCAACAGTATTACCCAGAAGGCCAGAGTGCCGATGATGTCCTCAATCTCGACGTCGTCCCCGGCACCCCGAGCAAAGCAGAGGTCTCCACCGTCAGGAGAATGCTGAGGAGGATCAAAGCCATTGAGAGACGTAAGGGATGGAATGAACTGAGCTACCTAAGGGTAAGTCTTGAGTCCTTTGTCATTTTTCAATTTCCTATTTCGTTTCTCAATAATTTTCATTCCCAACTTATATTTTTTGGTCAAAACAAAAGGGACACTTTTATGATAATCGTAGAGTAAGAGACATTGTCACTGTATGTAATTATCAAAATGTCTTTCTCATAAATGTTATTCTTTCACATTTCTTCCAACTTTTCCTGTGATGACAAACACACTGTGGTCGTGAACTGTGTGTTTCACTCACTCATGAATGTTGATCTACAATTCCTATCATCTTAACAGATTGTTAGTTTATAAGATATACTTTACCTTTACCCTAACGGTACTTTCTTTTCCGTCAATATATATTTTAATTATTTCCTTTCCTTATTTTCTCATTTGATACATAATTTCATTAATTTTACCTTTTACATCACTATTTCCTCTTATCATTATGCTCTGAGTCCACTTTTTCAGTTCATTTCTTCCACTGCTCACTCTTCCTTGTAACCTCCATCATCACCTGACTGGCGTTTTCTTTCTCCCAGGTGGGTTTCCGTGACGTCATTGTTGAACCAGAAGCTATGTTTACCCCAAAGTTCCTTCGACTTTACACCGCTTGCTTGTACAGGTCAGCATCGCTTATGTACACTTCATTATAACCCCATTTTCATGCCGGAACCACCTCTCATTAAGGCCAGAATCCCTTTGCTGTAGTTTGTGTCTCCATTACTAGCTATTTCGAGCTATTACGGCCTATTGGGGGTCATTTTCCCTTCCTTCACTTAAATACTTTCATGAAGGACTTGGCTTATCAACCTCCAGGGTCATCAGTCAATGTCAAGTTACTTAATCCACCAACCGAACTATCTCTTAACACCTTCTTCAGGTATGTAAGATAATTCCAAGGCCACATACATTACGTATATTGTCCATATAGTATCTATACGAGTCACTACTCCTATTACTGTAGTGAGGTCCCACTTTCATTGGTGGCAAGTGCCACTGCATTGCACAGTGGTCCCACTGTCAGTATCCTCACTCAGCATGTCAGTAATCCCCCGTTTCATGTAATTTTCGTTTTGCTAATTAGTGCCACACTATAAAGGTTATTGCTCTTAAATACAGGTTAGTATCC
>JAUUDY010314088.1:0-11827 GCA_032361765.1 Panulirus inflatus
GCATAAGTAAATGGTTGTTGGTTAGTACAGTATGTTTTCAATTCATTTCCAGTCTTTCTGTCATAGTTCTTGTTACAGATATGTTATAATGTTCTTTTTTCTTCATACCTTGTCGACTGAAATTTCAATTATCCACATTATAATTTAGCCAAGGTTTAGTCACTTGTAGCTTTAATCAATTGTCAAGGAATGTTATGTCAGAATGCTCTTTTGACATTTTTTTCTGTCCCTTATGGAATAACTCATATCTGTCTACATAATATTCAATTTTTTTAGTTAGATTTTATTGTGTTTAAAACACCATTGTTAATATATTAATCTGTTTATCCCTTGGGCAGAGGAAAAAGAATTCTACCTCCATTTTCCCATTGTGTTGTAGGAGGCATCTAAAGGAGGTGGGAGGGGCTGGAAACCTCCCCCTTCATATATTTCAATTTCTAAAAGACGGAACAGAAGCCAAACAGGGAGTGCTCATCCTCCACAAAAGGTTCAGGCTAGGGTGTCTGAATATGGATGTATCCAAGATGAGAAGAGAGGAGAGATAGGTGGTATGTTTTATGAAAGAAACCTGAGTAAAGAGCTAAGGAAGGAGTAGCATTACTGAATCAGGAGTTGTGGGAGTGTGTAATAGAGTGTAAGGAAATAAATTCTATATTGATGTGGGTAAAACTGAAAGTGGATGGCAAGAGATAGGAGATTATTGGTGCTTATGCACCTGACCATGAGAAAAAAGATCATGAGAGGCAAGTGTTTTGGGAGAAGCTGAGTGAGCGTGTCAGCAGTTTTGGTGCACGAGACTGTGTATAAGCAATGGGTGATATAAATGTGAAGGTATGTAATGTGGCAGTTGAGGGTATAATTGGTGTGCATTGGGTATGAATGGAAATGGTGAAGAGCTTGTGCTTGTGTGCTGAAAAAAGACTGGTGATCGGGAATACCTGGTTTAAAAAGAGAGATATATACAAGTATACATTTGTGAGTAGAAGAGATGGTCAGCATATTAATTGATAGGTGCGTAAAAGAGAGACTTTTGGATGTAAATATGCTGAGAGGGGCAGCTGGTGGGAAGACAGATCACTATCTTGTGAAGGCAAGGGTGAAGATTTGTAGAGGGTTTCAAGAAAGAGGAGACAATGTTAGGGAGAACAGAGCAGTGAGAGTAAGTGAGCGTGGAAAGGATACTTGTGTGAAGAAATACCAGGAGAGCATGAGTGTAGAATGGCAAAGGGTGAGAGCAAATGAAGTGAAGGGAATGGTTGAGGGATGGTATGTATTTAGGGAAGCAGTGATGGGATGTGCAAGAGATGCATGAGGCATGCGAAAGGTGTGAAGTGGGCAGATTAGAGAGGGTAATGAGTGATGGAATGAAGTAAAGTTGCTAGTGAAAGAGAAAAGAGAGTTGTTTGGGTGGTACATAAAAGGAAGGAGTGCAAACTACTGGAAGTTGTATAAGAGAAAGCAGCAAGAGGTCAAAAGGAAGGTACAGGGGTTGAAAAAGAGGGCAAATGAGAGTTTGGGTCTGTGGCAGGGATGTGTGATGTCACCATGGTTGCTTGATTTGTTCATGGATGGGATGGTGAGGGAAGTAAATGCAAGTGTCTTGAAGAGAGGGGCGAGTATGCAGTCTTTGGGGGAAGAGAGAGCCTGGGAAGTGAGTCAATTGATGTTTGCTGATGATGCAATACTGATGACAGATTCGAGTGAGAAACTACAGAAGTTGGTGACTATGTTTGGAAGGGTGTATGAGAGGAGGACATTTAGAGAAAATGTAAATAAAAGCAAGGTTATCAGTTTTAGCAGCATTAAGGGACAGATTGGTTGAGGTGTGAGTTTGAGTGGAGAACACTTGGAGGAAGTGAAGTCTTTTTGCTACCTGAGAGTGGACATGGTAGCTTATGGAACCATGGAAGCAGAAGTGAGTCATAAGGTGGGTAAGGAGGGAGAAGGTTCTGGAAGCACTGAATACTGTGTGGGGAAAAGAATGTTACCTGGGAAGGCAAAATGGGTATGCCTGAGCTTGAAGGTATAGTAGTGCCATCAATATTGTATGGATGTAAGGCATGAGCTATAGATGAGGTTGTGCAGAGAACTGAGGATGTGTTTGAAATGAAATGTTTAAGGACAATATGTGGTGTGAGGTGGTTTGATCAAGTAAGTATGATAGGGTAAGAGAGGGGTTTGGTAATGAAAGAGTATAACTGAAGGAGCAGAAGAGAACGTGCTGAAATGGTTTGAATATATGGCAAAAGTGAGTGAGGAAAGGTTGGCAAAAAGGATACATGCATCAGAAGTGGATAGAACTAGGAGAATGTGAAAACCAATTTGGAGATGGAAGGATGGGGTGAAAAAGATTTTGAGTGATCGAGGCCTGAGCATGCAGGACGGTGAAACGTGTGCATGGGTACAGTGAATCAAATGATGTGGTATACTGTTAATGGACTGAACCAGGGCATGTAAAGTGTCTGACATAAACCATAGAAAGGTCTGTGGTCTGTTGGGCCTGGTTGTGGATAGGGAACCTGTGGTTTTGGTACATTACACATGACAGGTAGAGATTGGATGCAAATGGATGTGGCCTTTCTTTGTCTGTTCCTTGTGCTACCTCACTAATGAAAGACATGCCAAACTACTAAGAAAGTGAGGACTCCCTCATTTTTGCATGATGGATGTCTTAGTTTATCACTCAAAATCTCTGGGCAGGATTTCTCGAGGGAAACATCAAGTTAGACACCAAAATTCAATAGTGTGAATCAGTATCAGCTTACCAAAAATATATACTGTCTGAAGCTAATTTGCAAGCAAGCAGTAACTGAAAAATAATTCCAATCTTTGTATAGATATTTTTGTAGCAACACAGCAATCAAAAGATGGGAATAGTTTACTTGATATGAACCAAAATAAACAAAACTGATGAAATGTGGCTCTGTTTCAATTACAAAGATCACCTATGGGTAAAAGAACAGTTTAGCTCCATCCTTTTATAATAATGGCTTTAGAGTATGAATTACATATTTTTGCATTGTTAGTATAGCATTGGTGCATGATCTACACCATTATTTCTCATTCTGAAATAATAAATAGGTTGATAATGGAGAAGGCTCTGAAGCTCAGAGAAAATGTTGGGTTAACAAATGTGAATGTTCATTAAATAAATATATCTATGATTCAAAGAGCTCATGAAATCCTCACCCAACTTTACTAAATTTCACTTCAATGTTACCCACATCAGTTTGGAGCTCACATCCTTACACTCTTTCACACACTCCAAAAACTCCTGCTTCAATAGTAGTGCTACCCATTCTTCAGCTCTTGCCCTCAAACAAACCCATGACTATACGGTGAAGACATTTCCCAACTATTCTTCTCCATCGCCCATGAGCTTTGTTTCACTTAGCCAGAACTTCCAGGTTCTTTTCCTCAAACATACTACCTGTCTCTCTTTTCGTCTTGGTTACATCCACATCCACACAGATTTAGAC
The DNA here is from genome assembly GCA_032361765.1 of Panulirus inflatus. Classification (NCBI taxonomy): domain Eukaryota; kingdom Metazoa; phylum Arthropoda; class Malacostraca; order Decapoda; family Palinuridae; genus Panulirus; species Panulirus inflatus. The sequence continues at coordinate 3,480 of JAUUDY010314088.1, forward strand.
ACTCTAGTCTGAGCCTTCGAGGAGGATGAACACTTCACATACGGTTTCTCCTTCTATTCCATCTTTTAGAAACTGGAATACAAGAGTGGGGGGGAGAGGAAGTTTCCAACCCTCTACTCCCTCCCCTTTAGTCACCTTCTACAACAGGCAGGGAATACAGACGTAGAATTCAAAGTTAATTTCCCAGACATATGACTTGAGAAAGACAATTTGTTACATGTAATGACCCTGATTCCCTTTCCTTAGAAATCAATCTTAGCTTGTGTTTCTCTGGCCCCTTAAAGTCTGTCACATCAAGTAATTTGGTCCCTACAATATGTATGGCTACACATTTGTCCAGTTCAAGCTTCACTAGTAATTCAGAAGTTAACCTGTACAAAATTATTCATGACAATCTTCTGTGTCTAATATATTCTTAAACAGTTTCATGTTGTCAAGATACAAGTACATCTCACAATCCTGAACAACTTCAGGTAGAGTATAACATTACAAAAAAATATGATTCAAGGCACAGAACCTTAATGTACTCCATTCAAGACTTCCACTCTGACAATTTGTCACTTACAATACCTTTCAGTAATCTATCAATCATAAAAGCCTGTATCCATCTCAGAATGGGACCATTTCACAGTATTCCAGTTTATGCATTATCCTCCCATACGAAACTATATCAAATGCCTTAAAAAAAATGACCGTAAATTTTGTTTATATAACCTCTCACGTCTGGGATTTCAGTCTATCTATCTAATAGTTGTACAAGTTGAAGTCCTGTACATAGTCCACTCATAAAACAAACTGCAAGTTGATAAGAAAAATTGATTTATTTCAAATAATTCTCTATGGCTCACTAGTTTCCAGTACCTTGAAAATCACACCAGTAAGAATCACAGGTCTTTCGTCGTTTGCTGTTTTCTTGTTATCCTTCTTGTGCATAGCTTTGAGGTTTCCTTTACACATTTCACTCATCTAGTAAAGTTCCTGCTCTTATAATGAAATATTAAATAGCTGATGGTTTGACAGTATTACTTTTTATCTTGAACAACACCCTCAGCTGTACTTGTTCCAAGTCATGGTGACTTACATACCTTAATATCATTCAACAGTTTTAGTAAAGATGCTTTACTCATATCACACACAAGATTGCATCTAGCGTTTCGTAATTTCAGGGAGATCCCAGCTTCCTTCTAGTTCCCTGATAAAGTCTGTGGTGATACTGGGATAATACCTCTGTCTTTTCCAGGTCATCGTTTACAAGGTAATTTTCGTCTTCTATACCTGGTTTCAGTAAATACAGAATACCATTTCTCATCTTAAAATTTAGCCCACTCAAACTCTATATGGTTAGTCACAAGTTAAGCCATCTTCAGCTGGATATGTCTGTGGGGCAGGTTCCCTCCTCTACATACCACCAATGGATTCCCAATTGGTGCTCCAACAACAGAATCCAGCTTTAGGTTTGACCCACCTCCAAAATATCACTGGCTGGGAGCTCCGAGGTTAAGGATGTGGGTGAAGATGTGAAAGTGGATGCGGCAGAGTTGAAAAAATTTGCCTTCCTTACGGTTTTCTTTCCTTTGTGTCCTTTATCTACTTACCCTCCTGTTCACCATCATTCACTCACTCTCCTCCAAATTCACCACCTACTCTCTGCTCATCATCCACTCATTCTCCCGCACATCTAACATCCTGTCACTCTTTACTCATATTAGTTAATCCCTCTCTTTCACACATGTCATCCATTCATTCTCCATTTCTACCATTAACTAACTTTCTATAACACCATCCACTTACTTTCCTCTACATCGATGTGGAACAAGGTTGTTTATGGATACGACAATAGCAGCAAAAGGAGGGGTAACAAATCAGTCAATAAGGGATGAATTGTTGGTAGGAGTTGCTGTATCAATATATATGATGGCACAAACTATCAGCTAGTGCTTAAATGACAGGTAGTCCATGTAAGGATGATTAGTTTGAGTACTTTGTCTTCAATATCAATTTACTTAATTATGACCATGGGTAAGAGACCTCTGCTAACTACCACTGGACTCAAAATTTTCATGTGAAAATTGAAATTCATCTTTTCATTTGTCAGAATATATATATACACAGAAATCTCAATAACTGCAACAACATTTCTTCAATAGCAAAAATCGAAATATACGGAAAGCTAAACAGAATGTCATACACCCCTGAGAGCCAAGCTGGTAGTCATCGTTTCTATAATTATAAGCAGTCATAAAAACCCTAGGATGGCCTGTATGTAGACCACAGTTGGCCCAAACACTACAGCAACATTCCGACTCTACAAAACTACAACTACTGCTGTCGGTATTCCATACTACCAAGATACAGATCACTATACAGAGGTATAAAACTTCCGTTTTTATACATACCGCTGTTACTTTTACATATCCCCATATCTTCCTTCGGCTTCACAGGGCCCTTAAAACCTGTGCTGCCGTTAATGGCAGGAATTTCCTCAAGTGGTAATGATGAACGATCTATGACTTGTTCCACGGTTACATCCCTACCGGATATATCACCAAAACTATAACACAAGAGACATATATAGACACAGTAAGCAACAATGCCACCTCGGTACTTCATCATGACATGGTCAGTACAAAATCCAAAGGATTTTTAACCAGCAAAGATGAAGAAGGTATGACTGCTACTGCGTCTGTTTACATCCTTAATCAGCTGATTGGACAACACTACTCGAGGTCGCCCACAATACTTGCGAAGATAACTTATTTTAAACATGAAAAGACTTCATTGATATAAATTACACAATGTCAGTAAAACTTTATTTGAAAATTAGTTATTCTATTTATATTACTGGTCGTCATTTATGAGTAAAGGATAAATATTTGACTAATAGTAATTCAGTCATTGGAGTAGATAGCTTCGTAGGTATCATCCGATGTATTTTTGAGCCCCTAGATGGCAGCACCATCAGTTGTCAGTGATGGCTGCTGTTGATCAATGCTTTTGACGAATTAGAGTGTATATATTCCATAAATAACCCAGAAATGTGTTGTAGATAATAAACTAAAATGGGTAAGGACGCCGAGTTACTAGAAGCTGCTCGGAATGGCAACTTTCAAGTGGTGGAGAAGATACTAAGCTCTAAAGCGAGGAGATCAGGACCACTTGCAAGGTAGGTTGATGAGATCCCCGCCCATTTCCTGAGCTAAAAAAATTGACTTCAAGGTTATTTGACTGAGGGTAACAAAATGAGACACTTTGCACTGAAGTATAGTTCATGTGTCATGGATACCAGTGGGATGAGTGACTGCAGGGGCTTTGTGTAAGGTCATCAGAAGGTGCCATTGTCTGGGCACCTGGTCATCTGTGCTCTCCTGTTGCTCCCACCTACATAGTAACAGAAACCAGGCAAACAGACTGTTATTTAACAGAGCAAACAGAGGTGCTTCATATTGTTTATTACACTCGTTTATTGCTGAGTTGATTGTATAGCCAAAGGTCTTTTTTATTAAAATACGTTAGTGCCATGTTTTATGGTGTTATATGTAAATTGGTGACTTGATCATCGGTTTAATGACTGAGATGAAGTGGGAATAATGAATATAAGATACAGTTTCTGTGGCTGACGTAGGTTGGGTTCCTTGAGACAGGAAAATACGGGTCTTCACCAGGGGAAAGATATTGCTGTACCCTACAGTGTCAAGCTGGCCACGTGGCCGGGACCCCGCGATATATATAGCTCCACATGAACAACACACTCCATAACACCCACCACAACTTCCTACACAACAACCAATACAGTAAAACAAAATTTCTAAGCTCAAACATGGCAATGGATGACGATAGGGGCGAGGGGACAAGAGGCAGTAATCAATCATACCCATGAAATGATCAGGACGTCGACTGAGAATGATGACGTCTCTCGTCTGACTATATCGCGCTGTTGTCGGCCTTGATTTATCGACAGCTCATGACGGGGTGAGGTAACGGAGTCTCGCCTCCCAGAGCCTCTCCTCCTGTCTCTCCTCCCTCATACCTGGCCTCACCTCTGGCCAACGGTGGATCAACCTTTCCCTCTTTCCCTTTCATCAGCGGTGTCCCCCGGGATACTGTCTTGTCTCCTACACTCTTCCTCCTTTTTATCAACGACCTCCTTCCTTCCTTCCAACGATAACCTTCTACACTCACAGGCTAACAAACTGTCCACTGCATTCCTCCATTTCCGTCAAATCCACTCCGTCTTCTCTCGCTCGATCTACCAGCACTTTAGGTTAAAATTACAATTTCAAACTTGGACAAATTTCCCAAAGGATCATACGCTGCTTAAGTAACTCTAACGCCCCTGACAAGAGTTCTTCACATCTCTAGAACCCTTCGCAACCTTCCCAACTCTTTTGATGGTTCTCCTGACTATAACTCTTAAAACTATCAATATACTCGGCACCACTGTAACATCTACCGAGCTTGGAAACCCTACAATACACACACAGCTCCGGCTGCTTCTACGGAGCTGGGAGCCCTTGGCCAAGCGCCGTTAGTTTTGCTCCTTGTAATATACACAGCTCTTACATCTGGGGCAGACCTTCCTCCACACCTTGTTCTGGGACACACGGGCCTCTGCTGTTCTTCTGTCATCAACAAAGTACCCGATCTTCGTCCTTCCTACTCAAATATGCCGTAGAAAGTCTCTCTCACTGCAGCCGACCACATCATAATAATCCCAGCTCTGCACTAAGTACCTACCCATGTATGACACAATACATAACAGCAGCGTTCTTGACACGTCTCGTCTGTCTGCCATGATCAGCCATGACCCAGTGATTTGATTTGCGCCGGTGTCCCCGGCCAATCTATTGTACACCCCATGCTCATCCTGTGGGCGGTAGCGCAAAAGAATTACAGGGGTCACATAGGGTCTTAGTTACCCATCCCACCTCCAGACAGCCTGTGCTGCCTTCAGCCCCGGCGGAGTGCTGGCCACCTCACCTCCAAGGCCATCACCATACTCTTGCTCATCCCTCCTTCACCAACCACTCCCTCACTCTCTCCTCCGCTTCCCTATCATCCTCTTCCCCCACAGACTTCCCTGTATACACCCTACCTTTCCCTCCTGCCCCCGTCCTTCCCACTCCCTGCCTCAACTCCCAGCCCGGCTCTTCTCCCACGCTACGCTCGCTCCCCGGGTCAGGTCAGCTCCCTGCCACCCGCCATCACTCGGGCAAAACCGGTTAGATGGCTCAGTGGCTCACCTGTCTACGACGGCACCGGTGACTCCCTCACCTCCTCCGCTTCTCCTGTTCACCCTCTCCCCCAACTCCTCCACCCGCTGACACGTCTCTCCTCCCCCTACCCCGCGCCTCTGCCAACGTCCTCCCCTCCATTGACATCGGCACCTCTAACCCTGCCTGCCAACTGCCAGCTCTCCTTGCACCGACGTCATCCACCCTCACCCTCACTCAGACTTACCTCCCCCCTCCCCCCAAACCCCTCGCTTGTCACAGTCTTTTATCAGAGTTTTGGTGTCCTGCTCCTGCATGGAGCGTCGTATGTCATGAACAGGGAGGCAGGGGGCGTCTGACGTCACTCCTTGTGACGAAGAAACGTCTGAAGTCATGCACCCAAAAGGTGGGGGTGGGGGGGATTCTGATGTCATACACTATAAAGGGAGAGGGGAGGGGGAGGGAAGCGTTGTGATAGAGGGGCGTCTGACGTCAAGGACCCAGACAGGAGGGGGAGGGAACGCGTCCCTCTCGGGTTACACGACACGCTGACTGCCTTAATGCTCCTTAAGACAGGATAACACCATGTACCCGTCGGCCATGGCCCCCGCCACCCTCTCCTCCTGCCACTCTCCCATACTCTCACCTTTCCTCCCTGCCTCCCTGCCCGCCACAGTGACTCCTCCACAGGCAGTAACCCAGGCTTGGCGCGCCACGGGCACCAGGTCATGCCGGAGCTCAAGAAAGATACATTTATGGAATCTTGCTGCCACGTCCGGGCCAGCTGACCTACATGTGGTCTCGGGAGGTGACCAGACCAACCCCGGTCGACTGACCTGTCGCGACTGGTGACTCGCCACCTCTCACCTCCCAGGTCGGGGAAGAGATGACCTGGTGAGGGGGACACACCAGGGCACCCTGTCTAGAGGGGATGATCTACTGGACGAGGCAGGTGTTGGGGCAGACGGAAGGAAGGTGGCTGAGGAGTGCTGCTGCCACTGGGAACCATCGAGCGAAATACCGGTTCTGACGGTGGTGTGGCCGAGGCTGACGGCGGTATGGTCGGGTCTGGCCCACACTGGCATCACCGATCGAGGTTGAGACAGTCTTGCCCTGATCATCATCACCACACGAGTGACATCCACTCACCACCACCACCATCACCCGTCCGCTGCCACCCACCCACCCACCGCACTACCACCATCACCCGTCCACTGCCACCCACCCACCCACCGCTGTCATGACGACACAAGAGGAGGAGGCTTGAGCCCTCAAGCCCAACTGCGTCATGCACTGTACCATACCTGTCATGCTCCTTGTACACGTCCTATGTATTACCTGGGTCTGCAGCTCTTCTCACGCCGGGGCCCAGACACAGTGTTGGGTGCCTAACACCACCACATACCTGTAGGGGAAGAGAGAAACTGTGAGAACTACCGTAGACCACTTCACACAAGACGTACACTCTCGCTACACACTGTACACAAGGACGGACAACACTACAGACAGAAGGACGGGTAACAGACAGAGGCGGTGCCCCCTTCCTCCCTCCACCAGGACCCCACACGTCTGCTCAGTTACCAGACAAAAAGCCACGAAAACTTCATCAGCCATTGGCCTGGTGACCGACAGCGAGGCTAACGGTCCCACCGATACTGGTGAAAGTGAGGGGTGAGCACGGCTGCTGCCCTGGTGATGTGGCACTCACCAGGCCCGCCACTCCAACATGACTGGTGATGAGGTACCAGAGGCACTCACCAGGCCCGCCACACCAACATGACTGGTGATGAGGTACCAGTGGCACTCACCAGGCCCGCCACACCAACATGACTGGTGATGAGGTACCAGTGGCACTCACCAGGCCCGCCACTCCAACATAACTGGTGAGGAGGTACTACTGGCACTCACCAGGCCCGCCACACCAACATGACTGGTGATGAGGTACCAGTAGCACTCAACAGGTCCTGTTCTGTGAAGAATACAACAAAGTAACCACAGACTGAACAAAGATAACGACCGGCTGGATGCTGAGAACCCTTTCAAGATAATGAATAAATACCACTGATTACAATGCCCGAACCTGTTCCCACCAGATTGGGATCCTTCACACGACATTCTGACACACTATCAATCCTGTCAAGAAATCAGAGCGAATCATAAAACAGTGACGCGAAGACCAAGTGTCGGAAGGTTCTCGAGTTTATACCGAAAAACGCAGACCACATTCATGGAACCCGAGGCTGTATACCAGCGGGGAGAGCAAGAGGACCCGGTCTTGTACAACTGGTCCAGAGTGATGATAAGATTCTGAGAACCACTGACCTGGGAGAAAACGATGTTATATACTCTCTCCCCTCCCATCTCCCTGCTCTCTTCTCTCTCCTCCCATCTCCCTGCTCTCTCCTATCTCCCTACTCTCGCCCCTCCCATCTTCCTGCTCCACCCCTCTCCCAACCCACAATGCATCACGAGAGCACTGCAGACCTGACGCTTGGTCAGGGGAGGGACAGTCTGGTGTGGGGTCGCGCCGCCGACCTTATGTATCTCGGACGACTTGTGGTAACGGGACGTGATCCTGACCTGGAGTCGGGCCAGGACGGCTGGCTGGTCGGTCGGTCGGTAGGGGAGGAGGGTGGACCAGCCACATCAAGCTGGGGGTCGCCGCCCCTCTCACTCCCTCCTACCCCCACGTATCTCGCCTGACAGACGGAACCCCTGACTGCTGCTCCTTGACGGCACACTTGGAACTGACAATATATCATTCCAACGGCGAATGTACCAATGAGGACTTCGTGTGAGGGAATTATTTTACCAGTAGCGAGTGCCACACACTCGCAGAAGACTGCATCAACACCTACAGTACACTGATCACTTATAATCACATTTATGATGTTCCCGTGAGTCCAGGACCACCGCCTGTATCCCTGCCATGCCCGGGGCAACATGCAGACCCGACTTGGGCAAATTCTCCCTCTTCCTCTCTCGTCCACTGCAGTACCAAGTCCCTCCTACCTAGTGGTCACACACACACACACACACACACACACACACACACACACACACACACACAGCTTGCGCTGGGAAAAGTGGGATAGGCCACAGCTTCCGACAGCCTTAGCAGGAGAGCAACGACACACC